>VRLP01005163.1:0-39986 GCA_009660295.1 Lophius piscatorius | reverse complement strand
TGAAGCTTCTATATGTTTTAAAATATGTTAAGAATAAATTAATGGAATAAATTTTATTTTACCAAAATTTTTTTATTTTTTTCTGAGGCCACTATTCTGTTATTTAAGGAAAATTTCAAACGTAAAAACCCTTTAGCACTGACAGAATAGTGGCCTCCCTGAGGCCACTATTCTGTTATCAACCCATAAATTTATAATATAACAAAATTTTTAAAAAATTGTTTATTTTTTATTTTATTTAAATAACCAGCAAATCTTTTAAAAACAAAATTTAATTTACTTTTTTTATTAATGGTTGCATAATATATAAATAGATAATTTAAAACTATTTAAAAATTAAACATTTTTTTACAAATGAATACATTATCATTTATCTGTTATATTGCTCTTTTTGTTGCTAGTTCATCAGATGAGGAAGGAAACGGTAGTCCAGAAGAAAGGATTTACGAGGAGGTCGATGCGATATACCAAAATTATAGTCTCTCATGTACATCTAGGAAAGAACAAAGCGATAAACAAAATGGTGGAGAAGAAAGCCCTCATTACAAAACACCAAGATCTACAATGGCGCTCCCATTTTCATATCTCTCAGAACTTCCTACAAATCCATACAATTCAATGAAAGAAAAAAGGAAAACTTTGTCGCATATAGAATCTGGTTATATTTCTCCCAAACCATTGGTAAATTTAAATATAAAATTTTCCCAAAATATAAGTAAGTCGCGTGTTTCACAAGAAAGACCTCTAGACAGTAATAATGGTAAACTTGGTCTACACGAAAAGACGAGCGAATCTTGTGGTAAACCACACAAAAAACACCATGTAGAAATTTATTTGTTGGGTAAAATTAATGCTCTAAACGGAACGGAGAACCCGGATATTGTAGAAAAGAAAAACATAGAAAACAAGGATTCCATATCGAGAGAAAATATCCCTACTCCTGCAACAGGCAGTGAGCAATCCAATTTAAATTCTTTACATGTCATAGAAGCACAATATACCCAGTATGTTGATCTATGCAAGAAATTTGCTATTCTTAAAAACCAATTTGACAATTTTGGAGACTTACTTTCTACCCAGCTGAACGATTTAGCTATACAAAAAACCGCATTATCTAATGATGTGTCATCATACGAAGAAAAACCTATCAAAATAAGCGACGACGCTATATGGAAACACCGAAATAGAAAACAGACTAGATCATTCAACGTTCTTGATGCAAAATTAAAAGAAACTTTTTCTGAAGATACTGCTGATCATTGCTATATTAATTATACAGGTGATAAAATTGCAGTTGGCAAATCATCCTCTTTCAAAGACCTTAAAGCGAAAACAATTGACGATATAGTGAGGTCTTCAACATTAAAAATAAGGAATCCCCCATTCAAACCTATTTTTTTCGATAAACCACCTAAAGAAGAATTAGTCGTACCTGATGTTTATAAATGTGAAAAATCCGAAAAACAGAATACCTGTAAAAAAATCGAAAAACAGAATATCTGTGAAAAAATCGAAAAACAGAATATCTGTGAAAAAAAGGGTAGAGGATTTAAAAATTTATTTTCAAAAAAAAAACAAAAGCCGTATAACAAGAAATAACTAACTCGTTATTAATAAATTATTACATAAAATATATTATAAGAAGATTTAATGTAAATCCTAATTATAATTCTTATATCATCTCTAATATTCGAAGTTGTTATGGTTGGCTGTGGATGTGTATGTTATATAGTCATGATAAAAAGCTAGCAATTTATTGGTATGAGAAATTGATTAATACTTAAATATTTATTGAAAGCCTTGTTTTATCAAAATTTCTAACTTAAATATTATCTTTGTTTTCCACAAGATGAAGAAAAAATTTTTCCGTTTATCTTTCATTATAATTTTATATTATTACGCCCCATTAGTAACATAAATTAAAGATCGTGGAATAATGGTATTTAAAACATTTCATCTATGAAAAATCCACCCTCAAAAATTTCTATTCATTAAAAATGACTATGTATCCAGGATCTTGATTTCGGAAGTTTGAGTACTTTTGTTATAAAACGCGGGAACGTATAAAAAATTATGGATGCTAATTTATTCAATGTTTTTTAAGATGCATCTTATAAAGAAATAATCATATTATTACCAAAAGATTGATATTATCTGGTCAAGCATTTATTTGTTACTTGGTTCGCAAATTATTAATACATATCATATAAATTTTTGGTAAAAGTTGCTTTGAGGACCCCCCTTTTTTTTGCGTTTATATAGATAAAAAAAGGCATAATTAGTGTTTATTTGTTTTATCTTTCCCTTTAAATCGTGTAAAATTTTCTCAAACGGGTTCATATGAAATTTAAGAAATTTAAATTCCGAAATATGCCATGAAAATTTTTTTTAACATTCGTTCCTCGTGTTTTAACATATTTCTTTAGTTCACACCACAGATTTTCAATGTTCTGAGTGTGCATCTCTTTGTTTTTCGAGGACACAAAATTTATTTTGTGATTTACCCAAAAATGTTTAAACCCTATATTTTTAAGGCTAAGATAACCTCTCCAACCATCTGTCATTATCGTAGAATTCTCTTTTATATTTTTTAAAACTACGTTTTCAATGTTTTCACGATTTCGGGTATGTACTATTTAAAAAAACCATCGTTTGGAGGTTCGTGATATTCCACCAATACACCATGTTGTTTAAGACATCGGCCAACGTTATACTTTCTTCTGCTAAAGCAACTTTCATCAACCTCCACTATGTATTTATACACACCTATTTTTTCATATTCAGTTTTATAAGATCCATAACTTTGTTAATTAGTTTGTAGTCGACTCCCAGTTCATGTTTAATGTCTTTTATTCGTGTTTCACGAGACCATTCATCTATTATTAAAATTATATTTTTTAATGATGTCCGAATACCTGAAAATGCAGAACCGTCTCGTGTTGAAATAGATGCTTTATTACATCTTTTGGTTTGACAAACCCAGATTAATCCATCCGATACATTTTTACTTTTTAAATACATCTCTTTTTTGCATTTTTTACACCTTCTTATTTTATAAATTACTCCTACATTGGAGCAGAAAGTAAAAATTTTATACGATGAATTAAGTTGTTCGTATAATGCTAATCTTGTAAACATGTGTTATGGTTTATATAAACTCAAAAAAAGGGGGGTCCTCAAAGCAACTTTTACCAAATTTTTTTATTAATTCCTACAATAAAAGACATCAACATTCTTCTATTTCCATTCAAAGATAGTAAAATATACTACCAGCCATA
The DNA here is from genome assembly GCA_009660295.1 of Lophius piscatorius. Taxonomy (NCBI): domain Eukaryota; kingdom Metazoa; phylum Chordata; class Actinopteri; order Lophiiformes; family Lophiidae; genus Lophius; species Lophius piscatorius. The sequence goes on along the minus strand of VRLP01005163.1, from coordinate 36,708 downwards.
TATCTGAACAGAAATAAAGACTTTTATAACTAATATTAAATAAGTGTCTATTATTACCATCTATATATAATATAACAATGTATATAAATCTTATAATTTTAAATTATTAGTTATATAATGTAATTTTTTTTTGAATTATTTTTCTTTAATCTCTTAAAAAAGAACACGTTATTTTAAATGTATTCTCTAACCTAACCTAACCGTAAAAACAATTAAATAATATAAATATCATCTATATTATGATATTGTTTTAATTTCCTTTTTCATAATATTTTATATTAATATGTCATAATATATATAATACTTATATCTTATACTATATTATTGTTAACTTGAATATTTTATTATATCATTTTTCCTAATTTTACTTATTTCTATAATATTACATTTACCATATATATTATATTTTTCTAGATATAAAAAAAATATAATTTAACTTCTTATATATGTTTGTACATCATTTATTATTTCTAGTTACATATAAAACATCCATAATACTATCTTCAGAACTAAATACATTAAAAGAGATAGAAATGTGTGAAGAGGGAAATATGTCAAATTATAGGACAGAAGAAAAAAATAATATACACGAAAATAAAATGCAAGATAGCAAAATGAAACAGCTAAAAATTACAGTTACAACACCAAACCATCATAAAGTAGAAGAAGTAGATACGGTGTATATAGATATTGTCGAAAGTGGTGACGAAGGAAGTATATCTTTAAAATTAAAAAATGATGAAGAAAAACAAGACTCTACTATTATAACAAATGAAAGTACAATAGTGGATATAGAAAAAGGTCAATCAGATGATAACAATGGTTGTAATAGTTTTATCGAAAATTTGTTTTTGGATTATTCAATAAATTATGATGATGATAATATTGTTAATAATGTTTTATTGGGTTTAATACTTGGTGCGTATATGATAGAAAAATGTATTCGATCTGTAATAGAAAGAACAATAATGATAGTAAAATGCATAGTAAGATGAAAGTATAAGATATTTAATAAATATTAAAAGTAATAATCATATTAAACCATTCAATTTTTTTCGTAATGACACTTAATTATAATCATATTATTTCAATAAATTGATATCTACCATTATTCTAAGACGTCCTATCTCATAGCAAACACATTAAATTTATATTAATTACTTTTTCTGCGCATGTATTGATATTGTTGTCTTTTTAAATCAACGATTAATGATAAATAATTTTATACAGCATACTTTACTTATAACTGTTGTATCTATAGAATATGTAACCATTAGAAGATGATTAATCAATGAAATATTAAAGAGAAATTAAAAACAAATTATATGATATATAAAAATATGTTTTAAATATTTATTATTTGAAATAACACAATCAATTATTTGCTTTTGACATTACATTTTTTTATTAATGAAACTTTTATTTATAGAAATTTCCTGACCGGTTGCGGCTTACCTTGATTTGCGACTTTTGGTTTCTAAGTATATCCAAGCTTGTATTAGCTAATTTCGATATAGATATGCATTAATCTTAGCTTACCTTATGCTATAGAATGTTAGGATTTTGCGCATGATGCACGCCACTGTTTCCTTCTCAACTTTTAAAAGATTCCAAATCTCTTTCATGAATATAATCTTGGCCGAGTCACAAATCAATACAAGGATTACAATTATACTAGCTAAACACTACTTTAATCTAGTAATTGACCGTCACATAAGGCATGGCTAATGCTACACTATCGAACCCTCACCCATTCAACAACCTTTCCTTTCACTTCTATCTTGTATTGTTTTTGTTTTGAAAATCCTTCCAGATGAAGGATTCGAACCCACTAGACTTAGGATTTGGTTACCACCCCATGACCACTGGGCCTATAAACATTATATTTATATTAAAAAATCTCAATCATTAATATTACATACCAATAAACATTATATTTATATTAAAAATAAACCAACTCCAAACCGATTATAAATAATTACATACCAATAAATGTCATATTCATATTATTTTAATTAATAACATTACCTTATATTAAACTGATATTATAATTAACTTCTATTTTTTTATATAAAATTTTATATAGAAAAATGTTTATTAATAGCCCTTAACAAAGATAATGAGTAATAATACAGATAAAGATAATAGTTATAATGATAAAATAAGTAGTACTGATAATAGTTATAATATTACTAATATTACCAGTACCAACAAACACATTATTACTAATATGTATAATAGAATATATAATTATATAAAATACAAGATAAAGAATATAAATACATTTATAATAATATTTAATATGATAGCTATATATTTATATGTTACTGGTATGATAAATATTAGAAGTTATAATAAAATAGATATAAATAATGATGGTAGAATAGATAATAATGATAAGATAGATAGTACATATAATAAAATAGTATATTTATTAATAGATGGATTAAGGATAGATGGCGCAGTACCAGTAGATAAAGAAAATAATTATTTTAATAATTTAGTATTTTTAAATTCTATACCAGAGGTAGATTCATATGCTAAAAGTGATTGTGATAGGGATGAGCGTGATAAGAGTGATAAAGATAATAATGGCAATAGTGATAACAGTGATAAATATAATAATAAAAATAACAATACTACTAATAACAACCATACCATTTATAAAAATAATACCAAAAATATTTATAAAAAAACATACATATCTTATGCAGGCTGTCCCACATCTACGCCTATACGTCTTGAATCTATGTTTAGTGGTATACCTACGAATATTCTTAATGGTGCATTTAATTTTCTTAGAACGAATGTAGAACAGGATAATATTACTGATATTTTTAATTTTAAATTTATAGGTGATGATACATGGGAACAATTATTTAGAGTAAGTAAAAAACAGAAAGAGATACCCAGATATATGCCACAGTATGATAAATATTTAGATTTAAATGTAGAGAAAAATATTATGAAAGATATAGAAGAGGAGATAAAGAAAATGTATTCAAGAAATAATAATAATAATGATAATAGACTAGATGATAAGGATAATAACAATGATAATAATAACAATGTGATTGATGGTGATAACAATGGAATAAATACCAATAACGATAAAAATAATAACAATGATAACACTAGTTATACTGATAGAGATGCATTGATAATACATTTATTATATTTAGATAACATAGGACACACGGAAGGAAATATTAATTCTAACATATTTGTTAATGCATTTAAACATTATGATAATATAATAGAAAGAATAACAAAGAGTATAGATGATGATACTCTACTAGTAATAACAGCAGATCATGGGGTAACAGATAAAGGAGAACATGGAAGTAAGTCAGTAGAAGAAGTATCTACACCATGTATATTCATTAGTAAGAAATTACACAAACATTATAAGGATATGAGTGTAGATAAAGATGAAAGTAGAGATAATAATAGTAATAGAGATAACAATAATGATAATACCAACAATGATAACATTAATATAAATCAAGAGAAAGATAATAATATATATTCATATAATCTCAAAGGAGAAAGAATAATAATATACCCTAATGAAATAAGAAAGAAATATATTTCTAAATATTATAATTTAGATCAATCATGGATAAGATTTAAAGGTTTCAATCATAATAATAAGCAAGATGATAGTGAGAAAGGTAATAATAGTACTTATAATAATAACAATAATAATAATAATAAAGAAATAGATATAATACACCAAGAAGATATTTTACCTACAATATTATCATTAATAGGTAAAAGATTACCTGAATATACAGTAGGTAATACAATCTATGAAATTAATGATGATATCTTTAGAGAATTATATTATAAAATAAATCTCATAGAGAAGATTAACAATGGTAATACCACTAACACTAACAATCATACTAATATTAATACTAACAATCATATTAATAATAATAATAATAAATATTATATAGAATTAAATAAGAATATATCACTAATAGAATTAAATTATATTCTTAATGAATATATCAGAGATAAATTAGTAGGTATGAATTATTTAAAAATATTATTAGGAATAATTATAATTATTATCATTAACATAATAAATTATAATAGATACTTTAGAAGTAATAACAATAATAAGATAAGTGATAGTAAGATAGATAGTAATGGTATAATGGTAGATAGTATAAGTGATATTAATAAGAGTAATACCACTATTACTAACAATCATACCAATACCAATATTATTATAAATCATATAAACAATAGAACTATAAAATATTTTATAGTAATATTTATTATATCATATTTTATGATAGATCATAGTTTCTATTGTTATAACAATGAAGATATAATATTTAGTTTTATATTTATATTATATAACATCTATAATAATCTAAGTGATATGATAGATAATAATGGTAGTAATGGTAATAAGGATATAGTGAGAGATAATAATGGTATAGTGATAAATAATACTACTAACAATACAACCAATAATAATATTACCACTAACAATACAATTACTAATACAACTACTAACCATATTAATACTATTATGAATATAATAATAATACTAATAGAAAATATAATATATTTCTATATTATATCCAATATAAGAATACTTAAAGATAATGTAATAAAATATAGAATATTTAATAATAAGAGTATAACACATATAAATATTATATCTATGATATTCTATTTATATTTAGAGATAAAGAGATATATTAAGCGTAATAATGATGATGACAGTGATAGGAGTGATATACGTGATAGTAGTGATAAGAATGATAATACCATTAACAATCATAATACTACCAATACTACTACCAACCTAACAATTACTAACCATACCACAAACAACCTAACCTCTACTAACCATACAACTATTACTATAATTAATATGTTAATAAGAATAATAGATAATCTTCTATCTAAGAATATAAATATTTTATATTCTATTATAATAAATATTTTAAAGAATAATATTTCTAAAGAAGATACTTTAAGGATAAAAGAATTTATATACACTAATATAATATATGATTATAAAATATTACTATCATATTTATATCCTTTATCTACCAATATTATATTTTATATTAATTATTATTATATTACTATTGGTAGTAGTATGATTTATAGTAAGAGTAATAGAAGTGATAGTATGATTGATAGTAATAGTATAAATGATAATACTACCAATCATATTACTATTAACACGCATACTAAGAATATAATATATTTTATACTTCTAAAAGCTATAGCTATATTCTATAGTGGTTATAATTATGTTTTTAGTTCTATAAATTATGACATAGGATTCTTATTCTCTAATACTCCTATAGAATATATTACTGCTATGTTAATAATATTTTCTTTAATAGTATTTAAATTACATATTTATTATTGTTATTATATGTGTTATAGTAGTTATAGTTATAGGTATAATGATAATAGTGATATGAGTATTGATAATAGAGATAATACCACTACTAATACCATTACACATACTAGTAACGATATAATAGTGATAGTTAATAGTTTACATTTAATGATATTATTTATTATTAATGTATGTTTTAAAGATGATCTTTTATTTCATAATTTTTATTTAGAAAGATTTTTGATAATATTAATGTATATGATAATGGATTATATATTTTATTTTATTATTCAATAAATTATAATATTATTAATATGTGAGAGTGATAAGAGAGTGATAAGTAGTAATATGTGATAAGAGTATTATTATTAAGAGTAATAATAAATATTTTATTAAGAATGGTAAGAGTAATAAATATTTTATTAAAATATAACAATACACTTATACTTTTCATAACATTATTACTGTTTTAACCACTACTATCACTTTAAAACCACTACTATTACTTTTATATTAAACATAATCTATATCTTCTATATTAAAATTCTTACTTAACTCTGTTCTATCTATATGATAATTTCTATTAACATAATATATTATATTATGAATATTATCTACTATCTTATTAATATTATGTTTTACTATGCTTGTATTTTGTGTAATATTTCTTCTGTGTTTAATATTTTTGTATTGTAATATTTTATGTTGTATATCTTTTATCTTATGTTCTAATGTTTCTATGATATTATTATATGCTAAACTATTTTGTCTGTGTTGTATATTATTATTGATATTATTTTCTAAAGATAATATATTATTATTGATATCTTCTAATTCTATTTGTGCTTGTTCTATATTATAACTTTTATATGGTATGTAATATATATTCTTTATTCCTATTTTTTCATTGCAGAGTATATCATCGGATACAAGCTCGTTGATAACATCTTTAACTTTCATACTGTTGATATATGCTTGTTTTATAGCTATTTTTTCTAATTCGTGGGAGTCGTAGAATGAATATTGGGGTGAGAGGATATTTATAAGCATGGATTTCTTTTCTTCAGATGATATTTTTTTTGCCATGGGTTAAAAGTAAGTGATAATTATTTATAATTGATATTTTTATGTTGTGTGGTTAGGTTAGGTTAGGTTGGGTTAGGTTGGGTTGGGTTGGGTGTGGAGTTATGAGTATGTGGTCATTGTTAAGAGTATGATTAATGGATGTTTACAATTGGTTATAGAAATGTGATTAAGAATAATAATTAATAGATATCTATAATTGTTTATAACGATGTAAATGATATTAAATATATATTACATATAAATAATATTTATTTTAATAAATTAGAAATTAACATTATAATAATAAAAATAATATTTATTTTTTAATCTTACTTTTTATTGCAATCTTATTATTTCTTTCACTCTTACTTTTTAAATCACTCTTATTATAATCTTATTATTGTACGCTTTTAAAAATCTCCTTGTTTATTAAATCTAAATTTTCCTACACCTGTAAACAGTTCCTGTCTTCTTTTAAATTTTGCTCTCCATGCTGCTCTTCCTGTTAATGCCTTTTCTTTTTCAGATTTTTCTACTTTAGGTGTTTGACCGCGTACTTTACCTGCTTTGTTAAGTGAAATTGCTTTTGCCATAAGTTGAGGGTAAAAATTAAAAAAATATTTTTTTTGTAAAATTATTATATGATATGGTAATGGTATGATGGTGGTGATGATGATGGTATATGTTTGATAGTGGTAGTTATATGATAATTGTGGTAGTGATATGATAGTTGTGGTAGTGATATGATAATATTTACGTGTAGTGGTATAATAAGATAATAAGATAAGATGTTTGATAATAATGGTATAATAATATAATAAAGATATAAAATAAATAATATACTAGAAGCGTTATACTTACATATACACATAGAACAAAAATAATAACATACTCTATACACATAGAACAATAATAACAAAACAAATATAACATATAATATAAATATAAACACTTTTTAGTATCATAATCTTTTAATTATGTTTTTACCTACTATTTTTCTTTTCTGCTTTCTTCATTCTCCTCTTTTCCGTACCCCACATTTTATTTCTCTTCTTCCTATTATCCTTGCGTGTCCTTCTTGGCAATTTTTCCACTAATTGCATTTCAGTTTTACTTTTTTCTGTTATTCTCTTAAGTTCACAAAAATGTTCTATTTTTTTTAACTGATCCATATTATTGTAAACTTTAACTTTTACTTTAGAATTTCCAGAACCAAAAAATGTTTTTGTTCCTCTTATTACTATATTGTTAACACCAGTGTTAAATAATTGTGCTAATTTTTGTGCAACATCAGAACGTGATGGTGTCATGGCATTTTCATGAGATATGTTAAGTTCTACTTCAGAGCGGTGTAGTAATTCATTGTCGTAACGCGATAGTATTTCTATAGAGAATGACTGGAAATTAGAAAATGAACTTACCATTTTTTTTAAGGGTAGGTGAAAAAAATAATTTAGAGAATTTAGAGAATTTATAAAAAGATTTATAAAAAGCTTTATAGAATTTGGAGGATGGTGATAATTTAGAGGGTGGTGAAATGAAATGGAATAAGAAAAATAAAATTAAAATAAAATTAAAATTGTAATAGAAAAATAAAATAAAATAAAATGGAATAAGAAAAATAAAATTAAATAAAAAGTAAATTGTAATAAAAATATATATTTCAATTATAAAAAGAATATTTATAATTCTTATATATCTATTATCTTCGTTTTTTTCAGATAACGGTTATTATATATTTTCTAAATCTCTTATTTTTATAAAGCATTATAATATATATTATAATTAAGTAATACATATTATTTAATTATTACATCCATTAAAAGATAAAGAATAATTATTCTTATTTTATATTATAATAATATTATAATATTACTTAGTTATTATAATTTATACATATATTTTTTAGAAGATATACAGATATGTCCTATAACAATATTAAAAATATAATTAATAATATTTATATTTTAGTTATAAAAGTTTCTTAGCTAATTACACCCTACTATATAATTTATAATCTTTTAATTCCTAACTACAATTATAATTTATAATTTTTTATTCCTAAACACATATTATAATAATTATTATTTTTTTATAACTTTTAAAACACCCCAACATATATGCTTTTACCCAAATATTACACATCATCGATAAACTGTTCTTTTATATTTCCACTTTTACAAAACACTACAACAAACTATTATATTATTATTCCATCATCACTCAACCACCCACTATCACTAGGTAATATAGAAAAATATCTTACCACAGGAAATATTACAAATACTACACTCTCTCAAAAATTAAAAGAAAAAGAAATAATAAAAATAAATAATATACAATACACAGTCATAGTAGATAATGCAGAATGTAATAATATAGATAATAAACAAATAGTAGCCATATTCACAGACAAGGAATGTAATAGAGATGTAAATGTACCAATATTTAGCTTTAATATAAACAATAGTAATATCATGCAAATAAAGGAATACGGGCAGCATACAGAAGAAATAATACAAAAGATAGAAGAATATATAAATAAACTGTAATACGTATAAATAAGTGATAATTGGTAAGTGATAGTGTTTTTATAGTATTTTTATATTAGGTTAGCATAGGTTAGGTAGGATTATGATAAATATTACAATAATTAAATAATGATATACCTCTAATATGAAAAAAAAGTTACATTCTTTTTAAAACATTTTTATTTATTTTGGATTCCATATAATAATTTTATATCTATAATTCCATATAATATAATCCTATATCCATAATCTATATAATATAATCTATAATCCTATGGTTGTAATAATATAATCATATAAATATTTATTTGTTATATAAATATTATCTTTAAATATATTATTTTTATATTTTATAATAAATTTATAATATTCATATTCTTTCACTGTAATCTTATAACATTCATTAGATGGTTTAATAATCACATTTATATATCTATCATCTATCTTACTTAGATATAATTCTAATAAATAAATAATAACATATAAATTATTTATATTTCTATTATTATTATCTCTATCTCTATAACTATAATTATTATTTCTATCTTTATTATTATTATAATTATTTATTAAAATATAAAATATACTATAATCTATATAATTTATATTTTCATTATCTTTTATTATTTTTTTAAGAATTTTTATTATTTTATTATTAGTAATATAATTATCATAATGATAGTTATTAGTATAAGTATAATTGTTATTATAATTATTATTAAGATTTAAGATTAAATAATTATCATTACTATTGCTATCATTACTTTCTGGTTCTGTTATTTCTTTTTTATATTCATCTGAAGATTCTATATTATTATCACTGTTATCTGTTATATCATTTATGTTACTATCTTCGTTTGTCTTACTATTATCACTATTATCACTTATATTACTATTCTCATTGTTATCACTCATATAACCATTCTCATTATCACCATCTATATCACTCATACCATTCTCATCTATATCATCATCTATATCATCTCTACCACTTATATCATCATCACTTATATAATCATCTGTGCTATCACTAAAGAAATTTATATTCTCTTTATATTCTTCTTTATTAAGAATATATTTTATTATTTCTAAGAATCTATCTATTGATATATCTATATTATTAAATATATATGATACTATAGTATACGATATATTATCATTATCTATTATATTAATACAATCTTTTATAATATTATATATATTTAATGATGTATTATTATTTGATATTATATTATTATTTAATGTTATATTATTATATTTTTTAATTGTTACTATAGTATAAAATATATTATTTAATATTTCATTTATTTGATTTATAGATTCTATTTTCAATAAATTATATATTGTATATTTATTCTTTTTCATTTTTATTTTTAATAATAGATTTATTTTTGATAGAATAATATATGGATCTTTTAACGATAGAAGATATTTTATTATAATATCTGTTTTATAATTATTTGATAATATTATATTATTTATATTATCAAGTGTAAAATTATACATAAGGGTATGCATCATATATAAAGTTATAATATAATATATAATAAATAAAGAAATATTATTATGTAGTGATAAGAATAATAATTTTATAAATAAAAATATATTAATATTATAAGATTTTATTATAAGATTATTGTTAATAAAAAATATTTTTATATTCTTTTGTAGTATTTTTATAGTAACATTGTTTTAATTATGATAAAAGTATTTGTATCTTATTATAGAAATAAAATTTTCTTCGATCATGTATTATAATTATACTAAATATATTAATATGTATATATATTACCTTTATTTTAAGTTACATTCTAAAGTGTTAAATATGTACGAATAATCTTTCTATTCATATCTTCTAACCTTCATTATAATTTTAATTCAATCTTAATATAATATCATTTGAATTATAAATTAATATTTGAATTTTAATTATATTAATTAAATATTGTTTCTAAGTATATATGTTTTAATTGATCTATATAATTTTATCTTATTTAATATATATAATTTATTTTCTATTTAACCTTTTCTTTCTTATTTAGTTTCGTTTGTTTTGATTTTCATTATTTTTGAAAACCTTTTTATGGTTAAGTGCTTCAATCTAAGATTTATTTATAACAACATAGTCTTTGAGTTTTACAGTCTCAAATAACCATATTAATATTTATCATAATAATATTTATCATAGTGATATCATTTAAAGAAAATAAAAAAACAATACTTTAAATGATATTTTAATAATTTTTATTTCTTTTAAAAAACATTTAGCAATTATCTAGATTATTATTTCATCTGTTCATCAATTTGTTTGCTTATTTCCTTAATATCCGCAATATTCAATTCTTCTTTATTTCTATTATAAATTTTTACCACACCCATATTCTTACCAAATTCATCATCTATTGTTTTTAAATGTTTATTTTGTACTTTTATAAAATTATTGCAATTTGAACATCCTTCAGCAGAATATTTTTTATCGAGGATTTTATTAATTATAATACCATCGGTTTCTATATCATAATTATCTAAAAGTTCTATATCGTTTTTTGTATTGTACACAGATATATATGCTGGTGTTAGTGTTAAGAGAAATTTTGTTTCTTTTTTTACATTTCTAAGTGTGTCTAAAGTATCAAGCACAGTGGTGTATAAAGAATATTTGGATAGTTTATCATGGATGTATTTATTTTTGTTAAGAAAGGTGTTGAATAGTGTAGGAAAAGTTAATGCTTTGACAAATGCAGATACCGAAGTATCTAATACTATGGTTTCATAATTTTTACAATGTTGATATATTTTATGAATAGCTATGGCTTCTGTTATTCCTGATATATTACTAATCGTACGTAGGTATTCATGATCTAACGATATTGTTATTTCTTTTAATGATATTTCTAAAAGACTTAATGTTTTATTAAAGGGGAAAATGGTGTCGTCTTCTAAATTTGAAGAAAATGTAGATGATAGATTATGTGTTGGGTCTATAGATGCTAATAATGTATTATGGGATGAAGAAAACATATATGCTATTGCAGAAGATATTGTTGTTTTACCTACACCACCCTTTCCTCCTATTATAACAAATTTTGATGGATTTTTCTTTAATTTATTTATACACATAGGGTCGTAATTAAATTTTTTTTTCTTTTTTGATTTAAAGGAGATTTATTATATCAAAATAACAATATTTTAAATTTGATCTGTTTTGACAACAAATTGAATTTATAATCATAAAGAATATAATTCCCAAACCATAGTAAGTTGAGGTTCCATAGTGTAATGGTTATCACCCTAGACTCTGAATCTGGAAATCGGAGTTCGAATCTCCGTGGAACCATTTTTTATTTTTTATATTTTCACATCACCCTTACTTATGGAAGAACAACACCCTATAACGAAACACGCTTTACAAAACAGCCCAGAAACTGATACGAATGGTGTAAACTCCAAAAAAATAAGATATTCCACCAAACCTACATCTACTATAGAATATAAAAATATAATATCTGAAAATATTTTACAACCTCTTAAAGAAAATATAAATAAAAAAATAATAATAAATTTACGATCTAATAAAAAACTTATAGCAACACTTATCAAATTTGATAAACATTTTAATTTAATATTAATTAATGCTATAGAAATATTTAAAGTAAAAAATAAAAAAAGCAATAAAGAACAGAAGCTTATATATAAAGAAAGACAAATAAAAAAAATGTTTGTAAGAGGTGATAATGTCATTTCTATAAGTTTAATGTAAAATAAATATTATAGAAGTAATCAACATAATAATAGGGTAGAGTAATAAGGTTTTCATTATATAAAAAAAATATAATAAAAGAAATTAACTATACTAATAAGTTAATTTAATATAAATTATTAATATTATTAAATATTTTTATTTTAAATTTTTTATTTTAAAAAAGTTATAATCAATCAAAATGAAAATTTTATTGTACATACGAAAATTATTATTATTTTTAAAACACGTATTTATTTATAATTGTTTTATATAAAAAGAGATAAATAAATATTATGTTTCGTTATGATACATAATTTGATAGAGTATATAACAAATAAATAAAAATTATTTCATATTGTTTTATAATATCACTTTTAATTCAACCGTAATCTTACGATAAAAGTAACCAATTACAAAAGTTAATCGTCTTTTTTGAATAAGTAACGATGGTTAAAGATTGGTTTCTACAGATGATCAATAGATATATCATTGTTATTCCAATGATATGTTTCATGTTAATTTTAAGGTGTTTTTTATCTTTATAAGAAAATACTTAATATTTTTAAAAAAATTAACATTTATTTTCATTGTTTGTAAATTTACTATCAATATTAATTTCTTAGCACATTTACCAATTTTTTCCATAATGGAATATTTCTTTCTTTATTGAATTTTTCTATGAAATTTCTAATTACCTGGTCTTTTCTTTTTTCCCAGTATTTTAATACTATTTTTATTTCATTTTTAATTTCATCAAACTCATTTTGTAATTTCACTTCAATTAACTCCTTAAATCTTTTTTGTATTATAAATTTTTTTTCTACCATAAATCCAATATTTAATTCTTTACCAGTTACTCCTCTTTCTAAATTTCTTCTTACATATTCATGATAATCTTTTACTATCATGGTTATAATACCACTGGTACTAATACCACCTGTTCTCATGGATGGAATAAATCTTCCTATTTTTTTAATCTCTGCGTATATATCACCTTGTCCTTTACTCGAATAAGGGAGATCATCATGACATACATAATCTATATTATTTTTTAATAAAAATTCTGGTGTAAGAACCCAAGGACAATCTTCAAATACCTCATCTACATGTTTACAATGTTTAACACTTTCTACTCTTTCTTTTGCACTCAATACAGTTTTTCCTTTAAATCTTAAAGTATCTTTATCAGAGCTTACACCAACAATTAAATGTACGTTAGGAAATAAATTCTTAGCTTGGTATAAAGATCTACTATGTCCATAATGAAATAAATCGTATACTCCATCACAATAGATTCTTACTTTTCTATTTACAGCTATTTTGTATTTCTTTTTCTTTAACCCACCTTCAAAAGAAAAATCACCTTGAGAAGGATAATTAGGTTCCATTTCCAAATATTCCTCATTCCCATATTCTTTATTTAAAAGTTCTATATTATCATAATTATCTATTATACTCTTATTTTTCATCAGATTATCGTATTCTTCATCTAAAATCTCTATATTACTATATCTATTTTTTATAGAACCATTATATTTTTCGTTTAGTATATCTATATCATTATATTTATTATTTACATTCATTTTCATTTTTTTTGTTTTTCTCTTTAATTTTCTTGCCATAATGGGGTAAGAAATTTATAAGACAAATAAATATTTGTTACAAAATATTATTGATAGAATTAAAAACATTGTATCTAAAAAGTAAATATAGAAAATATAGTAATAGAAATATTAAATTATAAAATTTTATTTTATCTTCTTTTAAAAAAATATATTTAAAAAGTGATCAAAAAAAATAAAAAGGATAAAAAAGTAATTATACCCCTTAATATATATTATAATAATTTTCAATTAATGGTTAGAGTGAATTATTTTCTATGTTTGATTTATTATTTCCATATTTCTATTAAATTTCCAACATTATATTTACTGGTTAATATTTTCTTTTGTTCTTTTTCTTTGGGGAAAGTAATGCTTTCATTCATCTAATGGTAGATATTGTTATAACATAATTTCTATCTAATGATTTATTTTATATTGTTTAATGATAATATAATAACCAATAAATTGATAGATCAATTTGATTTGATAATAAACCAATATTATTAAAGAGTTATTGTTATGATATTTATAGAAAATACAAATAATATTTGTTAAAAATAATTGATTTAAAATTTTTTTTAACTAAATTAAAATAATTGCGTATTTTTGAAATTTTATTTGAAACGGAATAATAATGTTTTAATGTAATTATTATTTAAATAAATTATCTGATTGTTTATAATTTATCATATCTTATTATCTTTAAAATCTGTTTAATTTATATTTTCCGAATATTATAACAGTAAATTAATATCATTTAACTTATATTCCAGAGTGTTAAAATTCTGTGTATAATAGATATTATTCTTCTTTTATTGAAATTTAATCATTTCCCTGTATAATATTAATCGATTTAGTAATTAATACAGAAACATTGCATAGAGTCTGTTAAACATTATTCTGATTTCAGAAAAGGTTCTGTAATTTTTTTATTAATAAAATTTTTATTTATATAAGTTTCCTTGCCAGTTGAGGCTTACCATGATCTGAGATCTTTGGTCCCTAAAACACATCTAAACTTGTACTAACTAATTTGCCGCAGGTATGCATTAATCTCGTTTTATCTTATGCTTCGGGTGTTAAAATTTTGCGTATGATGCACGTCACCGTTCCTCTTCCAATTTTTCAGAGATTCCTAACATCTTTCAACAAAAAAAAGATGCTCCCTGTGGGATTCGAACCCACGACCTCGGCGTATCTTAGCGATTGAAGCTATTTTTAGTTAGCTGGTTCTCAGCTTATAAGCACTGCGCTCTAACCGACTGAGCTAAGGGAGCTTTAAAAAAGAAGTTTTGTACAAGCAAATAATAATACATTGTTATCATTCTATTAATTTTATATTTTAAGAAATTCAACTTGTACCTTCCGTATATTTTTATGATCTTGCTATGTTGTACCATAGGTTAATGTGATATTTTTTTCTTAAAAAAACTTACCTGGAAAATATTTTTTAAAAAAAAAGTTTTTAATTACATTTTTCAAATAAAGTTTCAATGCCGATTTTTCATATTAAAATGCTTTTTCTTGGTTCGAATAAATAACATTATAGATCCCAATTAAATATTAAAATTAATATTATTCTTAGGATTTCAGATAGCAAAACAACATTTATTAAAATTATTAGAAAGAAATATAAATTTTGTTTAATTAGAAAATATTTATATTTTTTAGAAGGTTTGTTTTTATTGTATTCTTATTACAAAATATTTGATTTTTGTAAATATCTATCGATAATATCATTACATTCAACAATTACTATGTAAATAAAGAAAAATCGAATAAATCCTTGGTTAGATAAAATAGTATTAAAATAATTTCATAATAAATCAATGTTTAATTATTTCTTGATAATTAATAATTGTGAAGACCCACGATTATGACCCGGAATTATTTTTATCGGTTTCTTTAATTTTGTAAGTTATTCATAAATATATTATTAAAATAAAATTTATCGAAAACATTTTGGTCTGTGGTATGATCTCATAATTATCCTTTTTCTTTTTAGATTGTCTGGTTAAGCAGTAAAAAAATAAAATTATTAAAATGCTCCACACGACTAAAGATAGTAATTAAATGTATAAAAATATATATTTTATTGTTTGTAAAAATAATATCTTTATTTTTAAAACCATTATTTGTCCTTATTAGTACTCTACTACATATTTATTGATTTCCCTGACTGTATGTAAACATTAAAATAATTTATTATTGAATTTCCCTTTATAATTTTTACGTGAAATAAAAAATAAAAAATTACAATAACAATATATCTTTATTTTCTTTTAAAAAATCTATTACTCCTTCTTACAGGCAAAGATCTTCTAATACATCCATCAGAACCGTCTCTTTTATCTTTACTACACAATTTATTTAGGTATTTTTCTTTATTCTTACTTAAATAAGATTCATACATAATATTTTTATCATTTATTTTTTCATTCCTTTCATTATATTTTTCTTTATGAGATATATAAGAGTTATACATAATATTCCTATCATTTGTTTTATCTTTATTCAAATAAGATTTATACATAATATTTCTATCGTTTGTTTTATCTTTACTTAAAATATATTCTACACTATTTTCTATTTCATTATTTTCATTACCTATCGGGTTGAAATTGGTATTTACAATATCATTGTAATCTATATAATTATCACACTCTTTTATATTTTCTTTATTTTTTTGATATTTAAAATATTTTGTGTTACAACTTCTCTCCGGTTTTATATTTTTTCCATTTTTATTGATTTTTTTATATTTTACAATTTCATTCCTACTGCGTATCAATAAAGTTTTATATTTGCTTACTTCACTCTTCAATTGTACTATAAGTGACAATGCATTAGATAATTGTATATTACAAATATTTATATTATTTTCAAACAATCTACCAGGTGAAGATGTTAACTTATTAAACATATTTTTATCTATATTTTTATATGTAGCAGGTGTATAACATACAGGACAATTGGTAGTATTTATACATTTATGACATAATGTATGATTACAGGAAGATATATACAACTCAGAAGATGTATAACAAAGAAGACAAAATAATAGCTGGGAGAGCATATCTGTTTCATTTATGCATAAATTATAACAAATATATTTTATAATAAATATTCAGTAAAAGTAATTTATTTTTCTGAAGAATGAAAATTTACCAAATATTTATTATTTTTAATTCCATTTTCTTTAAATAAAAATTATTTATAACTAACACAAGATTAATGTATTTATTTTTTTCCAATCAAACTTTTATTTATTGAAGATAAATAATAAAGAATATAAAATATTACTTAAAACAAAACATTTATAATTATAAAACAACATAATTTTATTTACAATAAATATTTATACTCTTATTTCTTCTTCATATATTTTTTAAATCTTCTGTATTCTAAAATACTTAAATTCATTTTATCCTCTATCATTTTATTTTTACTCTTAGATATATAATTTTTTAATGAATTTAAAGAAGTATATTTATCAAGATGATATTTTTCATAATAATAATTTATATTCTCTTTTCCTATTAAATTTATAATAATACCTTCTATACTTTTATTTTCTTTATTATTCTGTATTACATTATTATTTAGAATATTATTTTTATTCTGTATCACATTATTATATCCATTGTTATTATTATTATCATCATTTTGTAACACATTATTACTTAGAATATTATTTAGAATATTATTTTTATTATTATTTCTTATATTATTTATTTCTGTTGTTATTCTCTCTTCTATATTTTTATAATAATTATTATGTATGCTATATTTAAAATTTAATAAATATTTAATATTATTTAAATGTATATCTTTAGGTATTATTGGTATACCATCTCTTCTTAAAATATAAAATATTATAACTTTTATTTTATCTATGTTTGATATTCTTTTTATTTTATAAAAATTATAAATATCTTTAATTTTTTTAGAAATGGTTTTGTAAGGAATATAATTTATATTACAATTGTTAGATGAATATTGTGAGTATTTACCATTATCGTATATATTATTATTTGCTTGTGATTTATCATTGTTTTCTATTACTTTAATATTTTTATCTTTATTATTTATTTATAATTTATTATTATTATCTTCGATTATTTTAATATCTTTATCTATATTTTTTATATTGTATATGGCTAATACTTCTTCTGTATATGACTGTAAATTTAATGGTTGTAATATTGATTGTATAATATTTCTTATATTTAAATCATTATCTTTAATATTATATTTCTTGTTATTCATTGATTGGGTATACAAAATAGTATTTTTAACATGGTTTTATTGTGATAAACTATATTTAAATAATAATATATTTGGATATTTTTGTTGGTTTATAAGAGTTAAAACATACTTATTTGTTAAGTATATAGTCATTTGATAATAACAAACTTTCCTTTTTAAAAATTTGAAGATGTTATAGTTATAAATAGAATAAAATAAAATACTGGCTTTTGATTTAAATCTGTCAAGTAGAAGCGTTTTTGACTAGAATATAAAAAATAGAACCATATGGTGTGATTATATGATCGAATAAAAACATAATTAAAGGTCATAATTCAAAAATAAAATAAATTATTTTCAAAATAAGTAAAAATTATCTTCAAAAGAAAATTAAAAAAAGAAATAAATAACGATATGTTTTATATATAATAGCATATTAATAGAACTAAAGAGTATTTATATCCCTATAACTGTTAATATTCCAATGCAAGATAAACTTATTATTAAATTAGATATAAATCTATATCACAGATAAATTACCAGAATTTATTATGTATTTATACAAATGAGTATTATATAGAAAATCTAAATATAATATAATACATCGATATTTCAGAATAACTATAGAATTTCATACTAGCATAATAGAAAAATTATTTTCTAATATTAAACAATGTTTTAAACAAAATTTTGAAATTGACAGCGTGAATATATATATGTATATTTTAGTGATGTCTAGAATCAGTTAAAATCGTATGTTGCCATTATTTAGTAATCATTTATCTGTGTACTGATATATTTTTTACAGTATAAAAAGATTAGTCAATAATTCAGATGCTCATAATAAATATTTTATTAATTTTTTTGTCTCATTATGAAATCATTTACAAAATGCGACCATCGTCATAAGAAGATATAGCTTGACCTAAAAAATATATAAAATTAATTAGGTAGATAATAAAGAATCTATGATAGAATATTAATTTAATAAATAATTATAAGTAAGGTATTTAATAATAAAAAATTATTTATGATAATAATAAACATATTTTATAAAAATTGCACAGACCGGGAATCGAACCCGGGTCTTAGCCTTGGAAGGGCCAGATTCTACCATTGAACCACCTGTGCTTACAATTATTAATATTTATTAAATAATAAACATTAAACTAAAGCATGAATAATTAAAATAATATTTTTTTAATAAGTTTATAATATAAATATAAGGTTGAATCAATTTTATATAAAAGATATAAATATTCTTGAATGATGTATTATATTTATTTATTCTATCTAATATTATAAAGAAATAAAATAATGATATGATAAAAAAAATAATTAATATAATAACTATTATACACGAACATTATAAAATATTAAGATTATCTTTAATAATGCATACATAAGACTAAACTAATCATAAAAGTATTTAATTACAATAATAACATTTATATTTCTATAATATAGTTATATTGATAATATTAAAAAAATGTTTATGAAATCTTATAATTAGAATATAATATTTAAATAATATTTTCGTATTATTTTTTAATTATTCTAACATTTATTAAATTATACTTATATGAATATATTTTATAATTTTAATAGAAATATACGATATCATTTAAATTAACCATATAAAGATTAATAACCTATAATCGTATATTTCGAAATAATTCATAAATCTAAAAAATATATTCAATAAAAATAATACGGAGAATAATCAATATTTAATTTTTGCTATAAAATATTCCATCAAGATTCCCTTAAACATATATTAATCAATAATATTTAATTATATTTTATTTGATAAAGATGTAACCTATCATTATGAATCTTTAAATATTTGATTATAAAACATTGATTGTAAATGAAATCAAATTTTTATTTGTTTATTTTTTTTCTTTGATTTATATATATTATACCCTTAGGAATTATGCAGATTGTATTTTTTGGTGGTAGTGGAGATTTAGCTCAGAGAAAATTATTGTACTATTTATCTAAAATAGATTGCAAAGATTTAGAAATAATAGCATATGCAAGAAGTGATATTGATACAAAGGCCTTTATTAAGAAATTAGAAAAGTTACATAATTATAGTAAAGGATTTATTAAAAGAATAAAATATATAAAAGGACAATATCATGATCTAAGTGGCTTACGTGAATATTTAACAGATGATAAAATAGCTTATTATTTATCTGTCCCTCCACTTGTGTATTCAGTTATATTGAAAAACCTTAATAATTTGAAACCGGGCCAGGTGTTGATAGAAAAACCATATGGATCTAATATTTATGAATTTAATGATATTAAAAAATTTATGGTGGAAAATAAACAATTTGAAGTAAAATTAGTAGATCATTATTTTCTTAAAGAAGTTATGTTGGTGTTTAATTATTTTTTAAAGGATTTTAAGTTTAATAAAAAATTTATAAAAAATATAAAAATTACATCAAAAGAGGTCTTGGGTGCTGAAGGGAGAGCATTCTTTGATAAATATGGAATAATTATGGATATTATACAAACTCATTTATTAGAATTATTATTATTAATTCTTTCTGGAAGTTATGAGAGTAGTAAAAGAGCAGAAATTGCTAAGGATTTAGATATAATAGAAGAAAGTTTAATAATTGGACAGTATTCATCTTATACATCCGAAATAAACCAAGAATCTACAACAGAAACATTTGCCTCTATAGATTTTTTATCGAAAAATAAAGATTTAGAAAATATAATTTTTACATTGGTAGCAGGAAAAGGAATGGATGAAAAATTAACAGAAGTTAAAATAGAATTAAATTCAAATGGAATAAAACATATTATAACAGCAATGAATAGAAAAGAACTTTTAGAAATTAATTCTTTAATAAAAGCTGTATATCTTATAGCTAACATATATCCTAAGAAAGAAATATTTCTTAGAGTAATTCTTAAGGATGACACACAAAGAGATATAACCATACATTCTACTGATGCAATAATTAGAAGAAAAGAAAAAATGTTTGGAACATATTCAGATTATGCATTGGTATTTGATAGTATAGTTTATAATAAAGATGTTCCTATGGTGTCAGTGGAAGAAGTTGATTATATTTGGAATATGTTTAATAAAATAGATAAAAATAAAAAAAAATTGATTTTTTATGAAAAAGGAACAAGTGATCCAATGCAGAAAATAAAAAAGAAATAAAATTTTTAATATATTATTTTATTTATTAAAGAGTTTTTAATAGATATTTTATCTTATGCTTATTGTTATTGGAATCTTTATTATTGCAAAATAAACGTACGGGAAATTATGTGATTAATAATTATTCTAAAGATATTAATTTGGGTTACAAATAAATTGTTTTTAAAATTTTACAATTATTTTATTACAAATACAAAATATTTATTAAGAAAAATTAATATATCCTTACGGTATAAAAAATTATTGGTTAATCTGATTATAGATAATTTTCATAATAAAAATAAAATTTCTTATAATATTACTCGTATTTCTAATATTATAAGTGAATATACTTTTTTAAAAAAATATTATAACGGTTATTTTAAAAAGACGAAAGATTAAAATAATAATGGAAAAATGTCTTTAATAAAAGATTTCAATATAACCCTATTTTTATAAAACGTTCATTTATTTTTCAATTATTATTTTTATGGTTTAAAAATATCTTTTTTATGCCTGAGTTCATCCATATCTTTAATTTTTCCTTGTGAAACTAATTCGTTATAGTTAAAAAATGGATTGTATTTTTTTTCTTCCGATAAACTTAAAAAAACTTTTTTCTTCAAAAAATCAGGTATCTCTAAATATTTTTCTGCAAATAAAGTATTCGTTTTAGAATAATCATGACCATATAATAAAATAACATTTTCATTCACTTCCGTAATTATTTTTACAATATTTTTTTTCATCATATCTTCTCCCGTTCCTTCAAAAAACTTTCCCACACCTAAATAGAAAAAAGTATCACCTGTAAGTAAATATGTATCTTCTATTAAAAAACATACAGAATCCTTCGTATGACATGGTGTGAAATAATATTTTATATTTTCTTCAATTTTTAATTTGTTCTCTTTCAATGTATGGTAATTAATCATTTCCGAATTATATTTTTCTTTTATAATGGAATCACCTGATGAATGGTCAAAATGATGATGTGTGGTTAAACAATATATAAGAGTTCGCGTTTTATCAAGATTTTCTTCGTTTTGTAAGGATTCATTTGTATATATTTTACCATGTTGTAATTTTTTATTAAGAGCTATTTCTATCAGATTAGGATCATATGCATCAACACAGAATGCTTTCTCTTGGTTAAAAAATAGATACATAAAATTATCCTTTCTTACCAATATTGCAACAAATTCCATGGGTATTAGGAAATCTATATTTTAAAATTTTTATAAAAACAATATTCAGTAATTATATTGTTTATAATAACTTTTATTTATTTAGATTTCTTATTAAAATACTACGTCTCGGTAAAAATTGTTTTGAAGATCTCTTTTTAATTTATATAAAATATACATTGTTTTCACAAAATTAGAATTATATGAAAGTCTTAATTTACCGTATAAAGTTTTTAATTTCTGTTCTGGTTTGGGGGTAAAACTTGGAATATGTAAAGATCATGATCTTGAAAATAAAAATGTATTCGATGGATTATCCAAATTCGTAAGTCAGTGAGATGTAATAAAATATCAATTTCAATTTGAGATAGTTCAGTATTTTTAGATATTAGAATATTACTAAAAAATATAATTTTGATAATATACGAATGTATGTTATTAAATACGAAATGGATTTGATTATAAACTCATTAACAAAGATTTATATCTTAGGAAAAGTCATTATCAATAAAATTAAACATGATAAAACAAGCAAAAACGAAGATAAAATTGAAGTTGGCAAAAGTTGTTTTGGTAAAAGGAAATAGAACACAAGTCGGTATTTTAAACAAATATGGTATATTGATGGGATATTATAAACTTCTAAACAATGGGGGTTTCAAATAATGCATACAAGAAATCGTGAAATCATCGAAAATATAGTTTTAAAATTATAAATAATAGATAAAAAATACAATAGAATTCTTTAAAACGCCGTGAAATAAATGAAGAAAATAACAATTTCCAGATTTATCGATTTAATAAACTAAAAATAAAAAGTTTTTTAATTATTTTACACATTTATTTTTTTATTGTCATATTTCATGATTCACCGTTTTTTTTTCTATAAATTTAATATTTGAGAAATAGATAACAACATTTATTAATTTACTTAAAAAGTTTAACGAATTAATTAAACTATAAAAAATTATAATATATTCACATTGGTTCTTAATTTTCCAAAAAAATTGAAAAATTCTAGTTTGTTTAAAAAATCATATTAATATTATTTTCTAATAAAGAATAAAATAAAATTTTCATATAAACATATTATCAATTTATATTCCAGAAATGTAATATTCAAAAAAAGCAAATTAATTTAATGACATATAAAACAAATTAATCTCTATTCTTATGAAATTTATATTGTCTATTTTTTCAATATTATCTACTTGTATAACATATTTAATAACATCTCTAAACGATGACAGTTATAATATTTTTCAAAGTTTAATAGAATATTCTGATGAGAAAGATTTAAATGTGCTATACGATGAATTTAGAAAGAATACAAATTTCACGTGCATGTTTATAGTAAACAAGAATGATGAAAATGGCAAAATAATAACAATAGAGGAGTTAAATAATAATGACAATAATGTAGGAAATAATATACTTCCGACAATTTTTTGTGAGATTACTAATCTTAAGAATCTGGATCTTACTAATTTAAATTTATCCACATTACCCAATCGGTTTGAAAATTTAAAAGAATTAGAAGAATTAAACTTAAACCGCAATGACTTCCGTGAATTTCCTAGAGTTTTATTTTTATTATCAAAGTTAAAAGTTATTTCTCTTGATTCTAATGAATTTACTACAATTCCGCACGAAATTATCCAAATGGAAAGCATTGAAATACTAAGCATTGTTAATTGTGGTAATTTAAAAAATATAAGTGTGAATTTATTTAGACTAAAAAATTTGAAAGAAATAGATTTATCGCATAACACATTATTATTTTCACAAGCCATTTTTATCAATTATTTAACCTGTCCAAATGACTGTTCAGATGCAAATACCAAGGATCATAAGGAAAAAAACAATGCTGATAGGCACTCCGAATTTTATAACTGTTTAAAAGTTTTACGCATGTGTAGTAATAATTTAAGTTTGTTCCCTTCTTTCTTCCAAAACCTTAATAGCCTGGAAACTCTTAATATATCTTGGAACTTATTTACCGAAATACCTAAAGAGATACATTCTTTTTCTTATTTAAAAACATTGGATATTTCTTTTAATTACATACAGGAGTTAATTATTGAGAATGGTATATTTAATAATCTGAAACAATTAGACCTCCAATTTAATAATATAGACCGAATTTTAATTTGTGATAATTCATTGCAAAATGTAGAATCATTTAATTTATATAGTAATATGATTTCCAAACTTGATAAAAATATTTTTCAGCTAAAACGTTTAAAACAATTTATAATATTTAATAATGATTTAACAGAAATTGAAAAATATTCCTGTACAAGGAATGATATTATGCCTCTTACCTTGAATCTTAAGGATATAAGTATATTAGCAAATATTTTTTGTTATAATTGTATAGTTAAATTGGGTGTTATTTGTAAAGAACAGTTTAATGGTGATATTGAAATATTTGATGATTGTCCAATAAATTCAAAAATTAAGTACTTAGATTTATCTGGATGTTTCCTAACCAGAATTCCCAGTGGCATTTCTAAACTTAACAAGCTTGAAGTTTTCATGGCAAATAATAATCAAATAGTTGATGCCGAGAATGTTTTTGGAATAAATAGTTGTTTAAAAATCCTTGATTTGTCTTATAACCGAATAATTAATATAAATGGAAATATATTTGCTATAAATACTCTTACAGAATTATTATTACATTTTAATTATATAGAATTACTACCTGTAAACATAAATCATATCAGAAATAGGAATTTAATAATTAACCTAATTCATAATCCTTTACGCACACAAATAAATGTCGATTCAGGAAATTCCGAATTGATTAGTATTGAACAAGTAGATCATGATATTCAGGAGAATATTAGACGTGATGATAGAATAATTTCAATTTTTGTAATTTCTTCTCGTATTACGATTCCTCAAGAGGATAATATCGATTTCGATGTTAAAAGTTTTTATGAAAGTCTTGATATTCCTATTAATGAAAAATTAGATTTAGATAAAATAAAATTATGCATGCCATTTATACCAAAAAAACATATAAAAACAAAAAAAACAGATTGAAGAAATATTACAAAATATTTATCAAAAAATTGAACTATATAAAAAAGAAGAAAAGTTAGCTTTTTTATTGAGAAGACTTGATGTATATTATCTTCCTGAAGCTGACTCACTACGAACTTCAGTATCACCCTCTATTGATTTTCAAAAACGTAATTTAATTGTTGATTATTTTGAAGCAATCGTTATAATTATGACTGAAATGTTACCAGAAAAAAAGGAATTTGTTAATGACACGCTTGTTATACTTTTACATGCATTAAACTTCAATTCAACCACTACTGATGATAAAGTTACATGTTTAGATGGTCAGAGCGAAGCACATATAGAAACATATATGAGACTTAAATTAGGGAATGATTGTAGTAATGCTGAATATAAGATAATGAAAATAATATCAAATCTTAAAATTGATATATTGAAACAAATCACTACAGGTAGAGATGAAGCAGAAGAATTAGAGACATTTTTAAATTGGAGAAATTTATTATCTGCAGAACTTGGATTTCATAAAGAAATAAATATATATGGAAATATGTCAATTATACAAGAACTTCATGATAAAAAATATATAATCGAAGAATTTTTTAATAAATTTAATTCTGGGGCAATAATAGATGAAATTAACAAATGTTTGAGAAATAAAGATTTCGGTGTGACATTATACAATAGTTTGAGAGAATATTTTGTTTCTATTTATGGAATAGATACATCGATGAATAATATATTCGAATATATACATGATGATAATGATGGTGAAAATTTTTTTCAATTAAACAATGATAATGGATTTAAACTTTTAAAATCAATGAGATTTCTTTATACAGAATCAGTTTCTGAAGTAAATCCAATTGATTAAATAATGCATAATCAATTTACATACATTATGATTTATTTTATCCATTAAGTATGTTTCCATAAAGTATATTTAAAGAATAAAAGAATATAAAATTAGTAATTTTCCAGAATAATAAAATATGTTTTAAGTATTTTGTTTAATTTTGTAAAATAATTAAGATTTTTTTTGTTTTCCAGTAAAGAGGGAGAAAACCTTTCATCCATTTATTATTATGGTCTTATGACTATTATACTTCACAAGCAGTAAAGGTCTGAAATTACGCGGTAACGATATTACGTGTCTTTTACCATCTAAACCCAACCCTTTAAGATTACGGTTCATTTAGAATGATCATGCTTTCAAGGGTCTTGGTTCTCGGAAAATAATTAATAAAAAAATTATCGGGGTACCTCATCGTTATTTGATAATATGAACTTTTGTTAAACGTAGATTTATTAAATATTGATATATTATGTCTTAATACTGTTTAATTTATATATATTTTTAAATAATATTTTAATTATCATCAAAGCACCCTGCTCGGTTGGGGTTCTTCATGATCGGAAACCGTCAGCTCTTTTAAACACGAATAATATGTACCAACTAGCTCAAACATATATATATATCAATTAACTTCATCTTATCATATTTTCTAAACTATTTGAATTTTGTGTGTGGTGTACATTGCCACGTTTTCAATCTTTTAGACTTTCTTACTCTCTTCTTGGTATAATAAGATTAAGTCACTAATCAATACAATGATTATACTTACATTAACCAAACGTTACCCCCGTTTAACAGTGAGGTTATTGTACAGACATAGTCAAGTTATGATATCGAACCCGCGTCCACTCAGCATATCTTCTCTTCCCCCTTTCTACCCTTTTTTATTTTTTCGGGTTGTGAGAAGCGGACTCGTCGGATTTAAAATTTGGTTGTTACACTGCAATTATTGTATCAAGGCGACTATTTTATTTATTATGTTAATCGATTTTTATCATCGTTATCTAAAGGTACGTATCATATAAAATAAAGGGTCTTTGAAGAATAAGATCCATGTAAAATATTTGATTACGATGGAATATAAATAATTACCTAAGAGTAAAATGCTATTATAAAAACAAATTATTTTTTAAGTTTTTCTGAAATTATCTATATATATATAAGTGCTATACAAAAATCTTTTACTTTTTAATGTTTTTTGAAAATTCAGGCAAAAAATAAAATGCGATTTTTTTACCGAGAAAAACCAAAAAGATCAATTTGAAAAATAAAAACTCATAATAATAAAAACCGAATAGATGTACGTATTTTCTGGTAAGATCAAAAACAATATCATATATGATGAATATATTGTCTGTATCTAAAAAAATATCAAAAAATCTACAAAAAATAAAGGATGGAAATAGAATATAATTTTTCACCCGATATCAAAAGAGAATCGGTAAAAGAAATCCACATAAGTTCTCATAAAGAAATATCTATCGTTTTCAAATAAATATCACGGAATTTTTATATTATTAAAGAGATATGAATGAATGCGAAATGTAAATTGATATAACAATTAAGTTAAAAGTTTTTAACTCTGCTAAAAATTATATTAAAAAACCCCATACCAATTCCAAATTAATATTACATATGCCGTAATCAATCAATTATAATGGTTAATATTCCAAGTGTGATAACTCGGATAATAATAAAGCCCTTGTTAATAATAACATATATGCATAACACGAAAGATTAGATAAGGATTTAAATATATTGTGACTCAATAGCAATAACATCTTTTTGATTTAAAAAAAATAATAGAAAATCCAATGTTAAATAGCAGGGTTAAAAAAAGTTATAGTTACAATAAAGTTTATTTAAAGAACCACATGCAATCTGATAGGTTTCCATTGGGATGAAAGCAACACAGCACCAAGGTGTTTACTATACTAACGGGTCTACCCTTAGTTTGTAGTAAACCTCTTATTATAAAAATACTAAAATAAAATCTTTATCCCAAATGTATTTTTGTTTAGAAGAGGAGTTATCAAGACAATTGAAAATATTGACCAATTTTTGGGATAATGTTGTTCTATAAGAATAAGTTATATGCTTCATGTAGTGGCATATCAAGCTTATTAATTATAATCAATCAGAAAACAGGTATCTGATATATAGATGTGGATGTAAAAGATGTCAAAAAAAAAATTATTTTTAAATAAGAATTGGTGTTTTAAAGTATATCAAATTGTTGTGTTTTATTGTGACTGGTACCAATTATTTGCAAATGAAAATATATTTAAATATAACCGATAGTATTATATCGTGGTAAACATAAGTTAAAGAAAGCATATAATACCTGTTTAAAAATGAATCTTTGGATTTAGGCGGATGGGGTTTTTCTGTCTAAAAGGATATCATTACTACCCCACACCATTATTAAATGAAATAACAGATATAATATGAATTTGGGTGTTGTTGGTTCTCGTAATATAAGACAAATTTTTATTAAAAGAATAATAAACTGAAGAGTAAACACACCAAGTAGTGTCCTATAAGAAGTAATAAGAGTAGGAAGTATTCTATATCGTGATAATATCCTTCATATTCAGTAATTGTTTCAAATTCATTTCTTAATCATAATAAAAGAATTATAAACGACGATGGTGATCATACGAGCATAATCGAAAAATTCTGGTCGCATTTAACATTATCTATTTGGAAAGAAAATGGGATGACGAGACACAAATATTGATCCTGGATCAGCAAGTATACATTTAAAAGAAAATTTATTACTAGATCTACCCTCAACGAATTTAATAATATGTTTATTGAAGTTTTAAAATTTATGGTTTATATTTACGTTATATTTATATTTATTTCTTTATTAACTTATTAGCAATTTTTTCGCCCAAATACTCTTGGTAATGGACTTCTTATTATAATAGTTTATAATCTATATATGCACAATTTATCATGTTAAATATATGTTACCGATATTTAATATATCCTGATTCTGCAAATCCCATAATATAATAAAATGAATTATAAAGAAAATATCAAATATATCTAATTTATAAATTTTTAAGTCAGTTAAATTTTTAAAATATATTTTTCATGCAACTTCATCATCTCCAAATACAAAAATTATCTTTTCTAACACTAATATCCTATTCCAGATCCATAATGCTCAAACAATTAAGAGCTAAATATAGTTTATTATCAGTATTATTTAATTATCGATTAAATACTGTACAACGTATTTTCTTTTCTAAAAATTTAATTTTCAAGTGAAAACATTAGGTTAAAAGTATGCAAATATTCGCCAAAGTTATTATTATAACACATTATACAATCCCAAATTAAATAATCGCAAAGTGTTATTTTAGGGGATTGTGTCCGAATTTTTAAGATGTAATCTGATATAAATTCACAATGGATTTATTGATGCTAATTTTAAATCTAAACGGGATGTTTAATTATATGATTCTAATACCTTCCCCATTTTTTCTTTTAAAAGAATATTTTCATTTTTTTGTCATCATTCTTCTAATGTTCTAATAAATATTTTATACGCACATGACTTTTGTGTGATTATGGACTTGTTTTATGATGTCCTATTTTTACTTATACGCTTTTTTATAAATTAATTTTTTTGTAAACACACTCGTATTATCCATGATTATTTCTTATATATTTCCTTTACATTCTTTTTATTTAATATCGTAACTCAAAACTTCTCGAAAAA
Organism: Lophius piscatorius; assembly: GCA_009660295.1. Classification (NCBI taxonomy): domain Eukaryota; kingdom Metazoa; phylum Chordata; class Actinopteri; order Lophiiformes; family Lophiidae; genus Lophius; species Lophius piscatorius. The sequence goes on along the minus strand of VRLP01005163.1, from coordinate 6,157 downwards.
TGTCAATTCTAACCAATATGATTTATCTTCTTATACATTTTTAATTAAATCGATAGATATCGACTCCAAAATCCAATTGATATATAAGAATTCTGATATCCCATCCTTTCCCTATCGTATTTTTAACAAGTTCTGCATAGTTTTATAATGTTTTCAATCGTTTGCCTAGTCCCTGGCGGATACGCCATGTCTTTTAAATTATATAAGATTCGCCTCCACACCCTGTGTTCTAAGTTTTTTGCGTTCTGACTTTATTATATTTGTTGTTTTTCTACATCGGATGTGCTAATTATTTTTTCAGAATAAAATTCCTAATAGTTTATACCATAACATTCTTTACATACTTTTTCTTTTTTTTTAAATAACTGTTGATTTTTATACTGGTTACTTAAAATATTCGCATTCACCATGTTTTCCCAGTTCGCATGCTCAATTATGAAATCAAATTCGTGTATTTGTTTTATCCATCTCATTGTTCAATTGTTTTAAAAATATGGTTTGATTTTATTCAGTAACACCTTATGACCCGCCATCAACTGAAAGCTCCTTCCTCGTAGTTTATATTCAAATTTCTTGATTTCAAAAAAATAAGATTAACATTTCCTTCGTTTATACTAAGATCTTAGCTCTGTTGGTATGAATTTCTTTGAGTTTAATTAAATTAGAATTCTACCTCCATCTTTATTTTGTTGTAATAACACATGGATATTTCTTTCATACATGCATTTGTTTTTAACATAAACGGATTGTTATGATTAGATAATTTTAATTCATTTGCATTTTTAATCTCATATTCTTTATTTCATCAGATCGGTTTATTACCTCATTCCATCTTCACCTTTTATTTTTTTCATAATACCAGTTAAAGTAACTGGTATTATGAAATAGTTCTTCCGGTTTCCGAAAGATCGGCTTTTCAAAATTAAATGTTTCGTTCTACTTTATTTCCAATGATATGTGATATTTACCGTTTATAGTGATGCCTAAAGGGTTGGCCCGTTTTCTTGAGATCAAATAATCTTTCCATTGAATCTCGCAAAAACTTTTCTTAAAATTCACCATGTTTCTTAATAATTTTATTATATGCTACAACATCATCCGAATGAACCTCAACACTTTTACCTTCTAAATCACACAGATCTTATTTATCATTTTTTGTATTATCTGTGAACATTTTTATATTCCATTCGTATGCATTCTAATCAATTTCGAACGTTGTCTTATTCTTATTCAATTCTTCTACTTCAGTCCGATAAACCTTTTCTTTAAATCAAATATAGTAAACCACTTTGCATCTTGCTCACCCTTAATTACATTCTTCGTGTTAGAAAGTTTGTACGTATTTTTTTATTATGCTATTCAGGACCACCAAATTACGGCCATTCCTATTCTATCATCGGGTTTATGAATAATCTTAATAGCATTCTAATCCAGACAACATTGATTTTCGGACAATTCCCCCATTTCCAGATCTTTTAACAAACCTAATTTTCTCCGAAAAATTTCGTGTCATTATTTGTTATTTCTTAAAAATCTCACCCTTTTTTAATTTTAATTTTGTTTTTTCCCCCTGTTGTAATGTAAAATTTTATTTTTTTAGGTCCATCAAAAACAACAGATATTTTTTTATATCTTTTAAAGATTTATAAATTTCATTCCTTAGCATTATCCCTAGTTATCACCATATTTCTTTCTCATTAAGCACAATATTATTAAAGCGATAACTTATTTCGGTGTATTCAGATGGAGTTTTAATTATTTTTATTTCATTGGAATTTTATATTATATATCATTTTTCATTTAATTCAATTTTTTTTTCCTTACATATATTATTAACGTTTAATCTTCAAAAGAATTTCCTCTTAATCTGCTCTTTCGTCAACATATCTTCTTTGAATATTTACCTTTTTCTCAACATCGCCTTATCTTCTAAATTATATTTCTAAACTGTTTATAATATTCCCCGTGCTTTGCTTATTTGCAGCAGTCCATTATATATTTTTTTGAGTGCAGCCGATGTATGTTTCGTCTATCTAGTAAGATTAACTTTTTATATATAGAAACCAGTTGCATTTTATATTTTATATTTATTGCTTCCGTCATCAAACCTTTAGCCAAGCAGTTATTAAATTTCGTAAATCTAAAATTATTCTGGATTCATTATGTTATTTCGAAATATCATTAAGGTTAATATACAATACTTTTTCGTTTGCAATAATTATTAGCATTGAAACCTCTCAATCTACATATTTTTAAAAGTATTAATGACTTTTTTTGCTTAATAAACATTATATTGTGTTTATATAACAAACAGCCCGGCCCAATTCCCCTTCTTTATATTCATTACCAATTTTATGTTTTGTTTTTCCGTTGCAGTTATACGAATTTTTGATTTATAAGATTGCATAAAATCCATCTTCCCGTAATAGTTATAACCTTTAAAAACTTCTTGATTTTTTCAGTTTCTTTCATTAAAACATCCTCTTTTATTTTACTACCTTTTTTTATGCCTTTTATATTTCCAATAATCCTCTGCATAGTTATTAAGAATAACATCAAAATATTAATAATTTAATCAGAATTAACAGAGAATACCCTGTCTCAAAACGAAATATCCTATTATTCTAAAATTTAATTGCTTTTTAATTTCATGACCGAATCATCATCTTCATTTTTTTATATAATGTTAAATTTTTTATAAAAAATTCTTTATATTAATCGTTGAAGCGGCTTATAATCTCCTGGCTTAACATCTGTACATCTGGATATAGGATTTTTGTCTAAAGAATAAAGGTTGATGTTTATCAAATAATACATAAAACAATATATATGAGCATTATTAAGTGGTAAAAGTATTTTATTATTCTTGGATCTATAACTTCTAATAATTCAATAAAATACATACTTATATATTTACGTTTTAGAAATTTCTCGATACATAATTTCGTTTCTTTTAAATTCTATAGGTTTAAATTACGAAAGTTTTTAGATTTTTTATTATAACATAAGTAATTTTTCATTTACCCGAGATTACTCATAAAATTGTAATTCCGATTGTAAGCGCTTTGTTATATATCTGTTTTAAAAAGTGTATGACAATATTTTTAACCGCGGGGTTATAATCCTGTTTCATCGCAATTAAATATATTAACATGTGAGTATTCTTAATAAATTTTTTAAAAAGTTTCACAACTTAATTTAACATCTTCTATATTTACAAATGTATTTCATCAGATATTGGTCTTGATTTGACTTCAAACAGGAACTTAATATTTTACCTTCATGTTATATAAAGACTTGAAAATTTTAATATTTAAACTTTAAATATATTTTTAATGTTATATATTCCAATATAATGTTGATTATATGCATATTTTTTAGAAGTAAATCATTCATAAAAATAATTTTCCTTTTTTTTATTTTTGTTACACCTTCAATGAATGTTAATTCTAATATTTTTTAATTATATTTTATAATAAATTATTGATTCCTTAACAATTTTAAATAAACACACCAAAAATATCTAGAAGATCCCAATATTTCCTTTATGAAATAGTATATGTTTTCATTTTTTTATAGTAATTATTTAAAAATTTATTAAAAGATCATCATGAAAATATTTTTGTCCATTAAAATTATAAATAAAAATTCATAATTTTTAAATTACTATCATATAAAAAAACATTTCTGCATTTTTATCCTCAATATCTCTAAATAATTTAAAATATGGAAATATATCTTTATTCAAAGTATTTATTTAATAATTGTTGAGAATTTTTCCCAGGTATGATATATAAAATCGTCAAAAAAATTTTCAACTCTGTCTTTTATTATATAATATTATAACAAACTTATAAAAACTTTATGGTTATTTCAACAAAAGTATACTTTATTCATTTTTTTATCAAAGAACATCATACAACCAAAAATGTAATATTCTAATTTTTAAATATCGTGTAATCCCATAGTAGTTTAACTGTGATCATGCATTATGTAAGGAAGGATTGTTTGTAACGAGTGATTAAAGGTTGTTTTTGGATAATTCTTTCTGTGTGTATATTCTATCCTCTTTTAAAATTTCAAATATTATTTATTTAAATAATATTTTTAAAGATTTTTAATTTATGATATATTACGAACTTTCTATGGTTATTTATTTTCGTTTGTGGAAATTTATGATTAATATAACATCCCATATAAATTATGAAGAATAAAGATAAACTTTTTAATATTTGTAATATACTAATAAAATTCAATATTATTCATTTAAAACTTTTCTATAGCCAAAGAATGTCATACATCTTCTTTTAATTGTATAGTCAATTTATAGAAAATATTTGAATTATGTAAAATTAAATCAGATTCAACGGATTTCATCATCTTGCTTTCAACAAAAAAGATTATTATATACATTTACATATGTTTTGTCAGTTATTTTAGAACATTGTATCACACATATTTTTTCTTCATAATAAAAACCGAATCATATTTTTATAGATTGAAAATTATATTTGTTTTGGAAAAAACAAATATCAAAACAATTAGATAGTCTTGGTAAAAATTCATAGCGTAGAGCCTTTTTCTTATTATTATACATTGTTAGGGACAAAAAAACGAAATAAATAAAATGATATTTAAGTAATGCTTGGAAACTTTCTTATATATATTTTAATTAACATTTCCTATTTTTACATTCAATTTATTCGTTAAAATCATCCAGTTCTTTTTTAAGATATCTATAAACATTTTTAACAACTAATGGACAAAAAAATGAAATAAAATAATTCAATAACTAATATGCTCACCTTTTGATTGTATTACTTGTAACTATCTCATGGATAAAACCGTTTTTCACATGTAGAAATTGATATCAAATTCCGAATGTCCCTCAAAAAATAATCAAAAAAGTTATATCTTCAAAATACTTACTCTGCGTTTTTGCTTACTAAACCCCAGATGTTTTCTATTTGATTTAAATCAAGTTATTAGGGCAACCATTCAACAACATTCATGTTTTTATTGAAAATAATTTGGTGCGGTTTACTTTTATGTTTTTGATCATCATTTTCTGTATTTTAAAACTTTTTAAACCCAAATTTATCAAAACTTACCTGGACATTATATATAATGTGATGACATTATGTGTGTACCCATGGTTTTATTTAAAAATATAAATCCTCACATCTTTATATGAGAAACACCCCAAACCAATGGTTTCTTAAAATTAGAATGTTTTGTTTGTTTTATTCGTTTATAATATTTAGCATCACCTCTCCCATTTTCGATCGTCTTATTTCGTTATAAATCAGGATAATATTTCATCTGTGAAAATGACATTGTCTGAAAAGTTATCCTTTCACAGCGTTATTTTTTTGTAATATTAAGTTTGTTTTTTATGTTGTGAAGATAAAAGAGGGTTTTTGATAAGTATCAAAAATTTTTTCAATCTCATTTTAAATCGTTTTATAATTCTTACAGCTGACTTTTTTTGTTATTTTCGAGTACCGCTTCTTGAACTTTTGGTGCGGAAGTCATTTATTTTTTAAGAAACTTTTTTATTTTCAAAAAATTGTGTTAACATTTTCTTCTTATTATTTAAATTTTCCTTAATATACTTTTATTTTCCGTGTTTTTCGCGTATCTCATTATTGTAATTTCTGAAAATCCGTCTCTCTTTTAATAATTTTATAAGTAAAAAATATTTTTTAGTCGTAAAACCTATCACAGTTATTTTATTACTATGTTTACCCAGAATAATACATTTTCACCAGATATATACACCTTCGGATAATCTTAATTTATAACGTTTATTAAAAAATAAAAAAGGAAGAATAATAATAAAATCATATAAAAAAATAAATTAACAAAAAACATTTTTGTTGTTAAGAAGTGTCGCGCGCACAGCGCGCGAAGCGTGCGGTGCGTGCGACCGTGTTCGAATCCTCGTGAAACCAATTTTTTTATTTGCTAAATAAGAACTAAATTTTATTTAACAATTTTTACCCTACTCATTAAGACCTTTTTAACTTCTTGAGATTTACTGTTCTTTATTTCAATAAAATTGTTTGCAAGAATTTTATTTACTTCATATATATCATCTTCGTAAAAACCATCTAATTTTTCTTTTTTGGTATTTTTATTAGTATCAAAATCTTTT
>VRLP01005162.1:0-39993 GCA_009660295.1 Lophius piscatorius | reverse complement strand
TTTTTTGGGCGTCCTTGTATGTGGGCGGTAAAGGGTTTTTGTGTTGGCCCCGTGAATCTCGCCACTTGTCGGGGGTCTAACAACCCAACCCCCCCCCCCCCCCCCCCCCCTTCCCCAGCTTATTTAAATGAACAATTCAAATTGAATTTCTCACATACACAATCATACGCAGTGCAATGCGTAGAAAACAATGATAAGACGGATGGCCTCTAGGAAGGCATTCCTCCTCATCCTCTCTGTTGGTCTTCGAGCAGCAGTAACAAAGAGACCGGTCTGTTACCGGGATGACCGGGCTCAATTCTCTTCTCTTCTCATCTGCACGGACTATAATGAATGAGCTGCAGGGAGGGTGGTTCTGATGACTCTCTTAAGGCCAAGAAAGGGCGTGGGTCTTTAGAGCTGCTGCCCCTCCAGTTGGTGAGGCCAACTGGAGGGGCATCTATCTATGAATCAGAGATACTGGAACTGACCTATACAGTGTATTTTTTTTAAATGAAATATTACCTCCTGCAAGGTTGCCAAAAGTCACAAATTCCCAGAATTATTAGGACATGTTCTCTCTATCTTCGGCACCAGGGTACCTCCTAACAATCAAAACATGCCTGAATGAAAAACACACACACACCCAAGTTCTGTGAAGAGATTTATTGCTCAATCCGCCCCATACATCCCTTCTCCTAATCTCACATGTTTACCTGAGTGGAGACTGTTGGCAGAGCTGCACTCTCACTTTTTCTGTCTCTCCTTTCTCCTCACTTCACTCTCTGCTGCAGGACCAACACTGCTCAACCATCTGCCTGCTAAACAGAGAAGACAAGCTGTCGCTGCTCCGTGCCTCCACGCACGCGGGTTTCTAGCAGCAGCAGAACCATTTAACTAGCACGCAAAACATTAAACATTCAGCTAGGAGACAGCATAGCACTAACATCTCCCTTCCAACAGGAGTGGGTTATGGCCACTCACATCTGTACCCCCTGTAGGGGTGACATCATAATTATTGCTTTTTCTCCATCAGTGTAAACACTCTTAACTCAATGTGTAAATGGAACCATTATCGGACCTTTTAAAGTCATGGTGTCCATCTCTTAGTATCTGACTCATCGCCGTGTTTTGCAGTTTAATTTTAGTTTTACATAACGTTGCAGTCGTTTTAGATTTGTTTTTGTAGATTCTTATTCATTCAGGACTTGGTAATCCTTAAAAGCCTTTATTGTTATAAGCAATTTCATGTTTACATTATTTGTGGATGTAAATGTTTGTGTTTTATTTGCTCATTCTGTCGTCACATCATTGATCATCACTCTAACTTTTGATCTTGACTTTAAGTTTGATTTGATTTGCTATTTTTTTCAAATTTAATATATACCTTGTTTTATTGGAATATATTGATAATTCATTTTTTAAGACCTATACTTCTCTTTCCACTGTTCTCATAATCTGTTCAAAGCTCTTCCCAGAGCAGTATACATGGGTATCATCAGCATATAAAGAAAAGTTTAACAGGTTGGAGACTTAACAGATATCATTTATACACAGAATAAAGAGTTTGACGCTTAGAACTGAGCCTTGTGGAACCCCCTTAAGTTTCCCCATGTTGTTTACATGAACACATAGATGTTTAAACTCTGGTATCTGCACAGCCATGGGTGTGTTATCCCTCTAATGTCATATCTATTCAGCTTCTTCATTAATAATCTATCATTTATAGAGTGTAATGCCTTATTGAAGTCTATAAACACCGAACCGTGTTCCTAATAATCGACGGCAGTAGAACCGTCTTCTAGTCATTCATGTCTGCCGTAGAAGTGGGCCTGTTTGCTCTGAAATCCCACTCATGGTGAATCAGCAAGTTGTGTTTTTTCTATGAAATGATCAAGCTTCAAGTTGCTTTTATAAAAAGGAATGAGGTTTGCTCTAGTCATTTTTCTTGGAAATAGACCTGTCTGAAAGGAATCATTGCAAACGCTTTCACAGTAGCATCTTTAATAATTGTTTTATTGAAGTAATATTAATTCCACTCCAGTTAATGGTCTTTTTATCCTTAGATAGTTTGATAATAGCTGGTGCTTCTTTTTCAATGACACCCCAGGGAGAAATGGGGAAGCCCTTAAATTAACAATTTCTTCATCACTATCGCTCCACTATCCTTATTTCTAGCAATTTTATTTGCTATATTATATCCGACGTTTTAGGAATAAAATTGAATTGTTATGTTTGTATAATTATCTTTTACAGTATAATTTTATAGTAGTTTTATAGTCTCATCCTGAGGCTCAGTTCATTGATTAGTTTAAATAATTAGTCAGGACGGACAGCTCATGTTCTATATAAACTTCTGATGACCGCCACTCACAAAACTTAAAAAAAGAACAAGTTTATGGATGGATAACAATCTGCCTTGAATAATAAATTAAATAAATACACCCCTAGCCCCCCTGTTCTCCATCAGGCCTGGCCATGGATGTACAATTATTAGAGTTGGTCACCATAATAAAAGTGGGACTCCGTCCATCAGTTCCTGTAAGTGTTGTTCACTGGGGCGTGAAGACCGCCTCAGCTGGAAAGTCATTACCCACATGAATGCAGGCTAAGCTGCCTCTATGAGCCACCGCGCCACAGCCTCTGGTTTTAGTCCGGCACTAAGTTGAATGAGGATAAAAAAAGATTTTTCAGTAATCCTGCTTTTCTGGACTTTCCACAAGCTATCAGGCCAAACAGGCTCAAATTCGGATATTGACTGGAATCAATCCGTGTGGGCTGGGAGGCTGAAAGAAAATGTTTCAGCCACTTCTTTCAGAACGAGAGACCATTGGACTTTTTGTGCGTGACGTGACTTTTTGAGCATGTATATGCTGAAGAGTAAGGGGCCAGGGATGCAGCCCTGGGGGGACACCACAGCCACCGCTATTGAAAAAAGTCCTTCTGGATAAGAAATTGTCTGGCGCAGAATTACGCAACTTATTATACAACCAAAAAATTATTCAATCCAGAAAAAGTCAAATAAGGCCGTGAATTCCAAAACTTCCTCATGGTGAAGACATTAAAGGGATAAAAATGCAGCAAAATCTGTTTTTTATTTATTTTTTGCACATCTGTTAAATAGTGAAAACTGCAACCCTGACTTAGACTTTGACTTATATCACTACATGCCATTTGATGCTCATCACAATTTATTATGCAAGAAGATGTGCCAAAGATCTCCATCAGTCTGACTGACTGATGGACCCATATCTGTTTTCCCTTACAATAATGATGCCACATTTTATAAGTTATCCATTCTCAGCTAGTCCTCAAGCTGCCACCACATGGGTCATTTCTGGACCCTCCCCCAACCTTTGACCTCCACATGACGCCAGAAACATCACATAATGTGGCCGGCAAATTAATTATTTCAAGCTAGATGATATCAACTTAAGCTGTATAATCGAATTAAAAAACACATTTTTAAACATATTTTATTCGGTTGTAAAGAATAGATCCGATTTTGGGGCTTTTGTTGTTTGACTGCGGGCAACAAAGTTGCGTCATTCCAAACCAAAATGAAAGGTGAATGAAAGAAACAGACAGTTTAAAGGAAAAAGGAGCTTTCAGGTGTTTTTTGTGGAGTTCAGTGAGATCTAAAGGAGAATAATCTCAAGCATCATTACTCAACTAAACACGGAGAACAGTCTGTGAAGTACCGGGGAGACGGAATGTACCAGCAGCCCGAACAGCTACACGCACCTTTTTCCCCTTTTTGGTTAGGTGTAACGAAAATAAGTTTGTAAAACATTTTAAGAAGCTCATTTTCAGATGGTGAAGCACAAAAGAGGAAATTTCTGTATGATTGGAAACATGAAATCCTCACTCCCTCCAGAGTTAGAAAACCCCTTTAACAAAACTGGACTTAAACACCAGAAAGGAAAATCCTGTGTGGGAAGAGATGATAATAATTATAATAATCATAATAATAATAATAATAATAATAATAATAATAATAATAATAATAATCATAATAATAATAATAACAATAATAATAATAATAATAATGATAATAATAATAATAATAATCATAATAATAATAGAAATAACAATAATAATAACAATCATAATCATAATCATAACAATAATAACGATAATAATGATCATAATAACACTAATAATGATTATAATAATAATAGTCACAATCATAACCATAATAATAGTAATCACAATAATAATCATAATAATAATGATCATAACAATGATAATAATAATGATAATAATAATAGAAATAACAGTAATAATAATAATCATCATAACAATAACAAATAATGATTATAATAATCATAATCCTAATCATATACATAATAATAATAATAATAATGTTAATAGTAATAATAATCATAATAATAATAATGATCATAATAATAACAATAATAATAATGATCATAATGATCATAATAACAATTATAATGATGATGATAATAATAGTCATAATAATAATAGTAATAATAATAACAATAATAATAATGATAATAATAATAATAATTATAATAATAATAATAATAATGATAATAATAGTAACAATAATAATGATAATAATTATCATAATAATAACAACGATCATAATAATAATAACAATTATAATAATAATAGTAATAATAATGATAATAATAATTATGCATTTTATTTAAGTTCTCCCCTCCTCCCTCTCTCCTCTCTCTCCCCTCCTTTCCTCTCTCCCCTCCCCCCCTCTCTTCTCTCTCCCCTCCCTCCCCCCTCACTGGCAGTCTAAATGGAGGTGTAACCCCACACCTGTTCACAATCATCCCATCTACTGCGGCATAATCGGCTCTGGCTTCTCGTCCCCTCATGGCCAGTTGGGGAGAAAAACACCACCAGAAATATGATCAGTCAATGCTGGGAGTTTAATCTTAATGGAAATTGTTTTGAACGGAATGAACAAAACAAAGCAGTAAAATGTCGAATCAAACAATTTGTTTTCCTTGTCCATCACCAAAAAAAACACATTATTACTGAAGACTCAAAAAGTTGATTTACTATCATGAAGTAAAAGACAGACTGGATGGGAGCAAGTAAAGAATAGTTTTTACAATTATGGGGTCAAAATGTCAAAATTAGCGTTTATGTACTGGAGAATTTAACCCACATTTCCAAATCCATCTCGTCGTCGACCCAATTAGAAAGGATTTATCGTTGAAATTTCTGGATATTTGTTTATAATTCTTTGATTGGCGTTAATGTTATCTTTGGATGTACATTTGTTTGTCTTTGTTCCAAAAACCATTGTTGAAAAATGAAAAAGAGCGGTAATCAGATTTTTCGTTTTGAGATTCAAGAACCAAAATTGGGAAACGGGGATTTAAATTTTTTTTTCAAGAGCAAATAGGGATGAGAGAATTTTGAAAGTTCTTTGATTTTTTTATTTTCTACTTTGATTCTGGAAACATGAAATCACGAGGAGACAGAAATAATGTTATTTTTTTATTTTCTCAGACCGGATTTTGTTGTTTACAAGCGCGCCAATGAGGCGGTGCTCCTGAGGGGAAACACATTAGCAGCACTGAAACAAGGTTAATCTTGATTATACCCTCTTATACACACCCCAATCAGCCACAACATTACAACCAGTCAATAACTCATTTAATACACAGTGAAACCTAAAACAAATGTTTTCTGTTCCAAACAGTAAAAGATGGCGTTCCATCATGACATTCCATTTTACCACAGTCCATGTCATCATATGGCTGTCTGTCATTCCCCCGTAAACGACCGCATCTGGTTTCAGAATACTTTAAAAAAACAAAAAAAACACTTGTCTCTTCATGATTTTATTTTTTTCATAATTAAATTGGAAAATTAGAATCAATACATTTTTTTTAATTTCTCTCATCCCTTTTGGTCTTGAAAAGGGAGAAGAAAAAAAAAGCCTTGTTTTTCAATTCTGATTCTTGTATCTCAAAACGAAACATTCGTAAATACCAAAATGTACTAATACTATGTTATCCAATTTAAAGTAGGGTGGGGTTTTTTCCCCCTAATACTGTGTAAACTGGATCCTATCTTACATACTCCGGTACAGTAGGTGGCAGTATACACCTTAAAGCTGGTATCGCAATTGGCCAAAAAAGAACACTCATGGATAGGTTGTTCAGAAACACTGGTAGTTTAGCGCGTTGAAAAATGTTGAATTTTTTAGCCGGGACTGTTCTTGTGATCTTCCTATAACTTTTTCCCTTCTACCTCAACTTTTTCACTCCTCATCCGCCACTGGATCAGACCCACCACCAATCTGCAACCAGCCTCCCCCACTTTACCGGCAACCCCACCAGTGTGCATTAAACTCTCTGTTAAACCTCAATGTTTTCTCTCCCTCTCTTTCTCTCTCTCTCTCTCTTTCTGTCCCTCTCTCTCTCTCTCACACACTCTATCTCTCTTTCTCTCCCTCTCCCTCTCTCTCTCTCTCCCTCTCTCTCTCTCTCTCTAGAGAGGACCGAAACAAACTAAATATTGTGTTGAACTATGAGTATTGACAGATAAGTTTCCTCCTTTAGGTTTCTCTAACGTCAGTTGTGCTTTGATATCTGAGTACATCCAACCACAAACTCAAAAAAACGGGGAACTCAGAGGACACTAGCCTCACACATATCCTGGTTATATAAAGTCATCTCAGAGTACCACCACTCAGACTTTCGGATTCTCTTATAAACCGTCTGGTTTGTGGGTTTTTTTCAAAGTCTCGGCGAAACATGATCACAGCACTAATCAGAATGACTCCCCTCTTTCCCAGCTCCCAGGGGAGACCACTTCTACACTAGTCCAAACAGAATTGACGTATCCATTCGTCTATGAAATTGGCGTCACGGTCGGCATGACCCAAAATAACAAACAAGACAAGTTTAGCCTGAAACGCTACGATGAAATAGCCTAAAACCAGTTTTTCCATTTCAACAAAAATAACGAAAAATACATCTATTTATCAAGCCTAAATGCTGAACACAGAAGAGGAAGAGGAGTTAACAAGAGGTTTTCTATCCCTATTCTTTGCAGAAGTGCTGATTTAGAAGAAGATTTTGAAAAAATATGCAGAAGTAGATCATCGTATATTCGACCCATGTCTCTCCTCAGAACCACGGTGAGTCACAGTCAGAATCTGTCCGGTTCTTGTTTTACCCCATGTTTATTTTTGCACCTGAAGAAGAGAATATGTTTTGAAAACTGATCCTTGTCCCACCACATTAAATATATCAATCAGCCATAACATTAAAACCACCTGTATGGGTTCTCTCTTTGCTGCCAATATAGCTCTGAGACGAGGCCCACCAGAGACAGGACTTGGACGAGCAAAGGGGAGAACCCTTTTTGATATGGTACCAACTTGAGGTAGTTCTTCCTCTATTAGCTGCATCCGGTAGAGTCTAAAGTCACACCAGCCTCAGTAGTGAGGTAACCATAAATAATATACGACACTAATCAACCAGGGTCTGTCTCAAGCAACACCTGGGAATACCTGCTCCGACTGGCTCACTGTGTTTCCACGAGTCAATTAATGAGCTGCTGTTTCTCCGGGGGGGTCCCAGCACGACCCCCAAATACCAGCGATCCATCAGAGGAACATCTCCACTGCCTCTGAAGCCGCCGTTACTCCAGCTGAACATCACCTTCCTCTCATCTGCCTCAGCCTGCTGATGAATGCAGAGGGTCCGAGCTGAAATAGGAGAGAGAGGGAGATAGAGAGATATATAGACTATATACAGAGATGTATGCACAGATCAGCCATAATATTATAACCACAGGCAGACCAAAGTAAGAATAACATTAATGTTCTTGTTAAAATGGCGGCAGATGATCATTTTGTCCTGAAGTTGATTTTGGAAGCATAAAAAAATGGACAAGCGTGAAGATCAGAGTGATTTTAACGAGGATTTGGTTCTGATGGTGGGACGACGGGGTCAGAGCATCTCTAAACCTTTAAGTGTTGTTTTGTTTCTGTGGAACAAAACTGTTTGATCATTTATTCACTCTGGGTTCTTAGGCTGTGTTTACTGGATTTTAACAAACAGTTGGTTCATGTCTCACAGGGCTGCTGACAGAAAGAGACACCATGTCACTCCTCATCCGCCACTGGATCAGAGCCACCACCAATCTGCAACCAGCCTCCCCCACTTTACCAGCAACCCCACCAGTGTTGTTGCATTAAACTCTCTGTTAAACCTCAATGTTTTCTCTCTCTCTCTCTCTCTCTCTCTCTCTCTCTCCCTCTCTCTCTTTCTGCATCTCTTCTTAACAAAAAAGAACAGTAGTTAGAATAGTGGCTCAGCGCATGGATGCTGACCCAGAGTTCAATGGATGGACAATAGTATCCGATGTTATGAACCTATGTTCCTGTTACGTAATGTTGTCTGACTGAAAAAGACAACAAATACTTGAGAAGTATTTAATACAAATATAAGAACCCTTAAGTAGGACTTCTCCAAGAGTGACTTTCCTTTTCTGTGATGAGGTTTGTGGGTCTCTGAAATAATAATAGTGTACATCTCTTTCTAACCCAGTTAAGTTAACCCATCAGTTTCTGGTGTGTTCGCTTGTATTACGCTCTAAAGCATTTCCCATCCTGCAGCAGTTATCAAATAGATCTCAAACAGGACAACCGGACATCCGCTGACAGAGTCATGACTGTTTCATTTACTCATTTCTCATAGTTATATGCCTGAAAAGTCGATACATCCTTGGTGTTTACACGATAACTAAAAGAAACCCTTATGGATCATTCTATTTTTTAGACAGGAGCATAATCTAAAAAGGGGGCAGCATTATCTAAAAAGTTTTAAGGTCATAACATTTCAACTTTTGGTTAAATTTAGTCAAATCTGCCGCATATCAATCGAGTCCAATATTTTTTCATATTTTACAGTAAAAGTTCATATTTTACTCACCAGGGGGGCGTGCTTATTATGAAAACACAGGGGGTTTTTAATTGAAGAATTACGATTGATTGATTTTGTCCGCTAGTTGGGTTTTTGGCCTTGAAAATTGTGTTCTTTGATTATTTGAACTGGTGGATAGGCCTCAGGTTTACTGATTGGTTTCCTTTTTCATGGACATTGCTCGTTGGAATTTTTTATTTTGGTCTTTGGATTTTCTGACTGTAAATCAAGTTCCTGATCTGCATTTGCTCTAATTCCACCGGGTGTCTGCAATTGGGTCCAAAATCTAGTTTTTGGGTCTAAAATCTGTTTTTCTGTATTGCTGTAATGGTTGAAGGGAAACTACTTCTCACACAATTTTTCTCTCTTTAGCTACCGCTGAAAATCTGCCCCGATCTCTGATTTATACTTCCTGTTGTTCCTGGGATTGCTCTATTCCTTCACATCAACCGAGTAGCTAATATCTGAATCTCCAGCTCCTCTGGAACTGGGAAGTACTGACCACAAGACTTAGCTGTCGGGCCTAAAATAGTTAGGAGCCAGAAGATGAGATAAAAGGGGTGGGAACCAGAATATCTCGGCCCGCCGTGGTCAGGTTGGAGGCTTGTGAGACTTTATCTTCTCAGGATTTCAGTAGTTTGACCGCTGGCCTCTAACTGAGTGGTGGGTGGAAGCAGCATCTGAATAATTGTTCTAGTTTCATCTCGACTATCATGATGACAGCAAAGGTATTTGCAATAAATCCCCCAGATTGAACCCCTCAATTTATATCTGAAGGTCGAATATATGTTCACAGTATTTTCCTTTTAAAAAAAAGTCTGTTTTACTGGATGAACTGCTAAGTTCATCCAGAAAAGTTTCAACCACTTTCTCAAATGCTCCCTTTTAATCAGTCAATTTCCGGTTATGAAATTATTTTACAAATTGTGACTAAATCGGACCAAGTGTTGCGAAATGATGGCCTGAAAAGTTTGTGGACAAAGCTCCCCTTAGTGTCATAAATATACAACCCGCCTGTCCCAAAATACAACCAGTTTTTTCTCACACTAAGGTCTATGTGGGTATAAAAATTTGAAAATGAGGAATGAAATAGTTTTTGAGTTGTTGGTTTAACACAGAGGATCAGCAGCAGATGCGGTGGCGGAACAACATAATATTATAATTATTATTATTAATGTTATAGACTTCTTCAAGGATATAAATTCCTTCTGTAGCCTCCGTCCACACACATAATATGATAAACACACGTGTGCAGCAGATACAACCGAGAGAATCGTCGGCTGGCTGATTCTGCTGACGAGTGAGCATCAAGCTCAGGGTCACTGAGTCTTGGGTCAAAGGAAACCCTCCTCCACCCTTCCCACATCTTCCTCCACTTCCTGTTCAGACAGCTGTGTCTCCCCCATCCTCTAGAAAACAGATAATTTATCATTTCACACTCCTTCGTTTCCATGGAGATTATGTATACAGTAAAGAAAACATATGTAGTGGAGATGGTGACAGATATAAATAGAGACAGATACAACAGCATTTTTCTGATTGACATGTGGAGAATATTTACCTGAATGACTATTTGCCCTTTGAGAGAACGAAAAAAACAAAGTCATGAAGTGAGTTACTTTTCTTTTTCTGGAGCTAAATTTATCTTCTTTATCTTTTTTCTTGTAACCTTGAAGTAGTGTGCTACCTTTGCCAGGTCGCCTTTGAGAAAATGATTTAATCTCATGAGTTTTAAGGAGGTACTTTTTTTCAGAACTTTTTATTTCTTTAACTGTACTTAATCTAGACTCAGGGTGGGCGGAGCTCTGCCAGACAGGCTGAGAGAGAGAGAGAGAGAGAGAGAGCGAGGGAGAGAGTGAGTAACTTCATCCTAGGACACCCACGATGCATTCCCTGGTCAGATGAGATCTATTGTCCCGCCAGCGAATTCTGCTTCTAATGAAGTTGGTTGTGCCTGGAAAACCTCCAAGGTGAGTCCTACTGGAGGCGTCCTGATCAGATTCTGGAACCACTTCAACTGTTAGACGGGAAGGATCCACGGCTTCATTCGGAGCATTCCACATCTTATCTCTAAGGCGGGGCCTTATGAAAAAAGCTATTTACAGCCACTTATAAGTGACCTCCAAAATGGTGAGTTCCATTAAGTCCAACCGGGAGAATTCAACTCAGCAGGGCGACGTTCCGCCACAGTGCATTGAGCTCACTCCCCCAGCCAGTCTCATTTTGCCTGTGGCGGTGGGATGCGACCGTCTCCAGTCGGCTTTGAAAGGGTCAGGGGTATGGGCGCTTGCGTCTCCGACTGAATACTTTACAACGCCCCCTTCCCCAACCAGACTGCACTGCTTGGAACTCATGAACCCTGATCGTACATTACCTGCTGAGTTGAATTCCCCTGTCGGTTTGCACGGACCTAATCATTCCAACTCTCAATGAAGTCCGGTCTTCATGTTTAGCCTGTTTCATTGCGTGGTTTCATTACCATGCTTAATAATAACTTCTAAACCCTCCGGAGGCCAGGAGCAGAGAAACAACAACAACAATGCTACCCTGTTGCAGAACAAATAGAAATATATTTCATATCTTACATCTCAACTTTGATGTCAAGTTTCACAGAATGAATGACTAAATGTAATTACTAAATGCTTTAGAAAATTGGGCTTTAGCTCAGTGGAGAGAGCAGCTGTCCCCAAACCAGGAGACCAGGGTTCAAGCCCCGCCCCCAAAAAAACAGACTGTGGGTCCTTGAGCGAGACCCTGAAACCTCAGCTCTCCAGGCCCTTCTCAGGGATGGCTTAAATGCAGAGACAAAATTCACAACGTTATACTGTATGTATGTACTGTGTAAGATTATTATTAATAATATATCTATCTAATGGAACCCCATACTTGACCGGATACTTTAGACTCTTGAAGGCCTCCGGAGACTCTTGGATAAGGATTTGGAACTGATGTCGGATCATTTGCTAGACGCCACTAAATTTGACACACTGCACCTTTAAACAGTGAATAGTAATGTGATGAAGATGAAGAGATGACACCAAGCACTTTCTGCCTTCGCTCCTTTGTGTTGAGATGGGAGGAGAAGCCAGATCTCGGCACTGGAGCCCCGAGGATCCTCAAACACATGCACCAACAAATAACAACTTCAAAGACAAGGATCTGCATTCCTCTGTGTTTATCTCACTGGCCGGAGTTTTAACAGTAACAACACCTCAAACCAGAAGATTACACTCCATGTGTTGAAACTAGAATATCACAGGAGGACAAGAATGAAGTTAGCTCTTCAAATGTAATATTTGTGACGGAAAGTCAAATATTTGGAGACGGAACCAGCCGATTATCACTTTATTTATTAGATTAGGTTTTTCAATTGGAGTCATGTGTTTTTCCACCTGGTGACGGCTTAAGCTCTTTTATTCGGCACAAACTCCTGAAGGAAATATTAGCCTCTTTACCCCCATAATTGTTAGTCAGTCGCTTAATCTGCCAGACCGGAAGTATTCAGAAGGCTTATCAGAGATTTTCTGCAGGAATTTACAAAACAGTTTAATCCACATTCCTTGTAGATTCTCACTTTTAAGCCCGTGCGTATCTGCAGAGCGCAAGTTTGATTTCCACCGCCCACAAATTCTCAGCGTGACGCAAATTCAATCCTAGTTTTTGGGACAAGAGTAAAAAGCACGTTATCGCCTTCTCGCTTCAGTTCATCAAGAAGAGAAACGTCTTTCATCTCTCAGGATTAGAGGAGACAGAGAGCTGCTGTGCAAATGTGTCAACAGTTCCTCGCTGCTGGTGACAAAGAAGTGATGTACAAACACACATTTTTCTGGACCAGATCTATGAGGCAAAAAAAGAAAGCTCTAACATCGAAACGGAATACTTGAGACAGACTTTTTCAGAAGCACGCCGCTCTGTCGGCGCCACAAGCGCGCTCAGTTCACGCCGGAACAAATGTGTCGTTCATTTAAAGCACATTTTTACATCACTCTGATGGAATAACATTGTTTCCAGTCTCAACCAGTTTGCCAATATGCTAATAACTAGGTATAAACTATATTAATACAAAAGTAGTAATTTCAGTCCCATTTGACCACATGTGGTCAAATGGGACGAGGTCGCTCTCGACCTGATGAGTGCAGCCATCAAGGCTATTGTGTATATAACATGTACATCCTAGTGATGTTTATGGTGTTTTTAATGATGTTTATAATGTTTATTGTGATGTTTATGGTGTTTTTAATTATGTATATATGTTTATTGTGATGTTTATGGTGTTTTTAATGATGTATATAATGTTTATTGTGATGTTTATTGTGTTTCTAGCTATGTTGATATTTTTATAATGATGTTTCTAGTGATGTTTCTAGTGTTTCTAGATACATTTATAGTGTTTCTAGTGATGTTTACGGTGTTCATTGTGATTTTTCTAGTGTTTGTATTTATGTGTATTGTGTTTATAGTGTTTATAGTGATGTTTATGGTGTTTTTGAGTGGAAAGCGACTCCCGGCAGCGCATAAATGGCATGAATTGCATAAATTCCAATCCAAAGTCATATTGCTAAAGACCCAAACTGTGTTTGATTTAGGACCACATATGGAAATGGCACAAATCGAAACTGGAGAAGATGAGATTATGTGTGGTTTCTGCTGTTTACACTGCCATGAGAAAGTCACATATGAGCCAAAAATCAGACCTTGGCCAAATTTGTCCTGCAGAACAAACGTGGCCTGAGTCTGCATGATTAACACAGCTCCTGGTGCACAACGTCACACTCTGTGGTTGAGTCCCACGCGTTTGTGCGTCAGATCTTTGGAGGCTTCAGGCACAAGTCAGGGGACCCTTAAACGACACCTTCAGTATTTACACCCACCTTTCTGCCTCACTGAAACTGGGGCAATGTGCTGGGAAGGGTTGCTTTTGGTTTCAATAGATGAATAACGATAAATACACACACTGGGGTTTTTTTAATATCCTTACTCCTCATTATTTATATTACGCGTAATATTATTTCACTCACTCACAAACGTCCACGAGGAAAGAAATCTGTACAAAGAGCGAGTCCTCACATAGTGGAAGTTGGCACGGCAACCAGGTCAAACTGAGTCAGGTATTACATTCAGCTCCGTTGGATTCCCACGAAACCAAAAGCCAGCTCCGACCTATTTTCACCTTAGGCAGTGTCTGATACTTAAAAGCCTTCGCTTCAGGCAGCAGCTCACACCCAACCCAAAAGTAGCAATCCACTGTTTTCCATCAGAGAGCTATTGCTACAGATTTTGAGGTTCTTACGCTCATTGCAGTTGCTTTACACTCAGCTGCAAACCACTCCAGTGGCGCTGGAGATCACAGAACTGATGATGCAAACAAAAACGCATCATCTGCAAACAGCAGACATGCAGTTCTGAGCTCCCCTAAAAGGACAACAAGTGGCTGACATGAGAAGCCCTCATGATCCCCCAGATGAGCTGAAAGCAACTGGAAAGGCAGAGTTTGGACACTAGTATTGCTTGTTCACTGGAAACAAAAGAATGGCACACAGCCTGCGGAGGAAGTCTGCTTTCTAGATGAAACAGTGTGTGGGGATGACTTCAAAACCCCCACTGGTGTGAAATAAAGAACAACAGCATAAACCATGTTCGAGAAATAACAGAGGCCTCATTGTCTACCTATTCCATCCATCTGCACTCCACCATCTGCTGTCTCTGCTCTTACTATTCAAAGAAAATCCAAGAGTGAGAGCTGCAAAATAAAAACCGTTACTAGAATGTAGTGCTTAATATTGGACTATGAATAATGAGATAATGAAGGTAGACTTGTAACTTATTGATAATAAATATAGAGGGGAATAACTGAGAGATAAAGACGGACACACGCTTTTCTGTTCATTCCTCATTTAATAACTATTGTTTACTCTCAGTATATTTTTCCTAAATAATGTGGGGCAACAAACAACAACAAGGCAGGAAACAGAGATAGAGAGAAGAGGGATCTATGCATTCAGTAACTAAGATGCACCTTGAGGGCAGATGTTGCGACACGTTGCACATCATTAGTCACACCCCAGAGTTATTTCTTCATGGAAAGACGAAGGTAAAGAATTTGATATCATCATATCAAATTTGGATTATATCTGACCAACGTTTGAGATGTGATGGCTCGTAAACGGTCATTTTGAAGATAAATCTCCCCCTAGTGGTGGAAATGTGGAAATGACCTTTCCTAAAATGAATCCAGTTCTTCTTCGCACTAAATCTTATGAAGATTTAAAATTTGAAAATGAACCATGAGATAGTTTTTGAGTTATCCTGCTAACGTGAAAGATCTGCGGCGACTGTGGTAGCGGCAATGATGATTCCATAATATCCCAGACTTTTCCGGGAAATAATAATAATATATATATAATAATATGATGATTACATCTATTTGTATTAAGAAGTAACCTGCTGTCAACCATGGACTGACACATGCTGTAACTTCTGCTTTCAGGTGATTACGTGGGCCTGATGAGGAACAAACCACAGCGCTGATGTTCACCCTGATGAAGAAAGGTGTCACCAGCGCCGCTGTGGCTGCTTGACGTGTCTTCAGTTTGTGGAACTCTGCGACAAATGCAAATATGCGTTTGATGTCACGATTACTCAGTGTCTATTTCAAACATTTACACCAACATAGACATCAGTGAGAGGAAAAACTGGGTTGATTATAGTAAAGTTAAGTACATGAATCAACTCAAGGACACATATATTGTATTATTATATATCATATATATTATATCCAATCACAAACCTGCTCCTTTCATTCAGACACGCAGCTTCCTGGGATTGACAGGAGGTTTGGCCGCGCTCATCTGCTACCCTCATCTTGTTAAGAACAATTGAAAAAAGAAAATTCCCTGCAGATGCTGCGACAAACAAGTTAAAACAGTAGAAGAACAACAAGCAACTGGTATCTCCAGTGTTTTTTCTTTTGTTTATATTCATTACTAAGCCCAGATCTCGTGACCGAAGTAACGGTTGACCTTCGCCACCCGGCTGGCCGACCATAAACAGTCCAGCAGTCGGTTCTGACCCTCAACTCCTGTTCCCCTTTACTCCTTGAGAACCCAAACCCACTTCTCCTGAGGGAAATTTAGGGCTGAGTATAAAATAGAAGAAACAATGTAGCACAGTGCAGATTACTGATATTATATCTGATAGCGGTCCTACGTCCCAAATGCATCATGGGACTGACATGGAGATTTTTGGCATAGGAACACACATCTATTTATATATATTTTTTTATATTTGCTATTCCACAAAACACAGTAAAAAGAGAAGTATTTGATGAACTCAAAAAGATTACTTCAACTGGAAACACCCAATTCAATTAAATATTATCAACTTGAATCAATAAGTTTGACTCAAAAATACTTGATTTACTTTCAGCTACTTAATGAAGTTAATTCTTTAAATTCATCTTTTTATTTTATTTTTTTTACTTTTTACAGTGTTTGATTAGACTTCGAAGGCATTAAGAAGTGTAATTCCAGCTTTGGAAATTCTTCATATCTGTTTCAAAAAACTTTTTTTTTTCACAGTTTCACCTTTAAAAATATAAAACAGTGAATAAATATTTGTATATCATTGGTGCACCTGTCTGACATTAGTTTGTTCCTGCAGCGTTTTAAGGCCAATATCACACACTGTAAAAGGTGGAATGTTGGGGATTTAAAAGAAAGAAAAATCCCATCTAACACAATTTATACATATTTTCCAGTTAAATTTGCTTAGACTCAAAAATACTTCATTTAATTAAGTTGAAGTGATTACTATAATTTCAACATTTTTCTCTTTACAGTGCACGACTAGACCCCAAAAGCCTAAGAAAGTGAAAGGCAAGCTTTGTATATTCTTCAAAACTCTTTCAAAATTAAGTATTTCCAACTTAAATTTTGGACTCAATAATTCTTAATTTAATTGAGTTTTGCCAATCAACCAATTATTTTATTTTATTTTTATTTTATTTTTTTTACAGTGTATAATGTATATCAAAAGTTTTACCATTGCCCTTTAAGTTTGAAAACAATATTATTCTCGTCACGCTTTTTTCTATCATTTTGTTCAGTATATGGATTAAGAACAGGTGAAACGTAAAACAGGACATGTTATGAAATTAAATCTCAAGTGTCTTTCCTTTCTAACCCATAAGAGCCCAAACCCATTTCTTCCTCACAAAATGTTAAAAAAAATGGACCACAAGAAGAACATTTATGGAATCATTTTAGTTTAGTTTTTTAGTTTTACCACATTTCAACATAAATCAACTTGAAACATTTTTTTTTTTTAAATATGCAGAGAAACACGTATTTCCCCTTTTGTGTCTATTCTTTGCTATTCTGCAACACATATGATAATCCAAACATTTCCTCCTTGTGCTAAAAGTCAAGGATAAATCTGTAAGGAACCTTCCGGAGCGTGTAAAGCGTTTGTGTTTCTTATAGGTTAAAAGTTGCCTGAATAACACTTCCCCTTCAACATCCAGCAGCAGGAAATGCTTCAGCTGTGTCCAGTCGGTCTGTTGCTCCCATTAGGCCTTCAGAGAAGGACTTGTGGTCGCCAGAGCTCTGCTCCTCTTCCTGAACCCGTCCCTGATTTGTTTACAGTTGGGGACCAATGACCGGATCAGTATGTGAAAGTTCAGAGTTGAGCAGCTCGCCGATCACCACTGATTTTATTATGAATAGCAATTCAATTTTGAAAGAGTTTTATCTCATGGAGGGGGAGGAGGGGGAGAAATGTATGTTTGTGGGATGTTTAAAAAATAAACACTGCTCAAAAAAGTTAAGGGAATCATCACAGTAGATCACCAAGTCGGTTCAACTTCTGGGATCTGGGTCTGTTCTGATCAGTTTCAGCCGCTATAGATGAAATGAAAGGGTTACCAGGTGGACAGGAGAGGCAACGGCAAGACAACCTCCAAAAAGGTTCTGGTTCTGCGGTTGGTGGCCACAGACCATATCTCTCTCCTCTTCCTCCCTGACTGACTTTTCTCTGGATTCATATTTTGCTGGCGTCCATTTCTCTACTGGTGCCATGATGTGGTACCGGCTACCTGGCCATTCAGATGGACCAGGTAGTCCAGCTCCTCCAAGATGGAGCATCCACATATGCCGTCGGAAGAAGGTTTGCTTTCTCTCCAAGCACAGTCTCAAATTATGCAAAGAGGGCTGAACAGAACCACAGGGGGAGAATAACCCAGCAGCAGGACCGGTATCTCCCCTCCAGCCGGTATCTCCCCCCAGCACTGTGCAGTTGGATTGATAGTCCATCTTCCTTTCACCAGAGAACACCTGAACAGTACCTTGACTGCTGTTAGGTACCAGGATGAAATCCTCAGACCCATTGTCAGACCTTGCATTAGCGCAGTGGACCCACGGTTCTTCCTCCCCAGCCTCCCTGTGGTCAGAGTTTATAGGCAGTTCCTGGATGATGAAGGTATTGATGCCATTGACTGGACCTCACGATCCCCAGACCTGGATCCACCTGAAAACCTCTGGGGCGTTAGACACCACAGATTAGAACAACAGACTGTCCATGAGCTCGCTGATGTCCTTATCCAGATCTGGGAGAAGGACTTCATGAGCCGTCTAATGGGAGAATGCCCAGACGCTGTCAGGAGTGCCTACAGGCGTGTAGAGGTCAGAGTTCAAACCCACTACTGAGACACACTGGATCCACCTGTGATTTCAGTTCTCAGTGATTTAGAATCAAGCCTCAACTCGCCCATCATTTTGCTTTCCATTGAATTTCCTTGCCTGATTTTGTTCTTGACGAACTACACAATGTACATCACTAAAAGAATATTTGTTTCATCGATTTCCAATCTGTGATTCAAGTCTTCCCTTGACTATCTCTGAAAAGTCGGGGATATTACGGACGACACTGCATTGTAACTCAAAAACTGTTTCACAGATCATTTTCAAATTTTGTGCAATCATTTGACTTAGAGCGAGGAAAAACTGGACTGATTTTGGGAATAATAATAATGATAATACATTTAATTTATAATGCACTTTACATTTGGATCAAACCCCAAAGTGCTAAAATGGCCAGTTGCATATTTCTACCACTAGGGGGCTAAGCTTGAGCTCCAAAATCAAACTTTTCTGGCCAGCATTTCTTAACCTTTGGTTCAATTTAGTCCAAATGTGTTGAATATGAATCCACTTGACTGTGTCATAATGTAGGACCAAATCTACCTCATATGAACCACCTCAAACAAATCTAACCTGTACTTATCACACTTTTATTCTAATTGCTCATATTTCACTCACTAGGTGGCTTTTTTGAAAAAAAAACCCAAATAAAATGTTTTTTGACCTTCACTTCTCACCCATACGTCTGATTCTGTCCAAATTGGCTCATATGAATCAACACAAGGAGATCTATCTTGCATGTTTGTTATTTCACTGTAGTACTTCATATTTGCTCACTAGGGGGAGCTATCTTCATTATAATTATTGAGTCACTGTCATAGAAATAGTAAGGTTGAGTCAATACGGACTGTGGGAGATTATTAATGACTCACGTTTTATTTGAGGAGTTCAATCAGGGGGTTGCTTGTACAACGCAGGGGATCGGGGAGCTTTTTGGGGATTTACTCTTGCTGTCGCGGACAACAGGGTAGGCCTGTTTTTGGTTTTTTTTTTAACACTATGTTACGGCACGCTTCTCCTGGTCGCTCACTCTGGACTGTGAAACAGAAGACGTGACAACAAACGTGCGAGAAATCACGGCTGTGGCTCCGATGTATTGAACGATTAAAAAAGATAACTGAATTTTGGAACGCGAGATTCAACAAGGGAGTGAAACCCATCGTCAGATTGTCATCAGGAATTAAATTACACGAATGTAAATGTGAACATATCTTCCTCCCGAGCGCTGCAGGCTCCAAGAATGGTGACTGTCCTCTCTGGAGAAATGAAGTTACATAAACACATACAGCATCTCATTAACTTACACCTGACCCGATTAACGCCCCCCCCCCTCAGGTGTTACTCCTCAGGATGGAAATGAGACTCGGCCCAGACGTTTCATTTGTTTGAAGAGTTTGTGAATCCCTTTGAGATCCACTATCCTTCATCCCGCCGGTCCCTCTCCTCTCCGAGTGTCTGGTACATCATGAATTAAAACGCTGCGCCGCGTCAAGAAGAGGAAACAACCTCCTTCACTCGTTTCTCTTGATGACATTTTAACAACACCCTCATGAATATGGGCGCACTCTTTCATGAAATCTTCATTTAACTTCTCTTTCCTCCCCAAAAAAAGTTTAAAAAAAAATCTTTTGAAGCATAACACCCTTCAGATGGTCTGATTATCTTTGGCGAGGTGCCAGTGAGCTTTAGAAGATCTTTGAAGACATTCCTGAGAGGATATAAATAGTGTATTTACTCCCAGCCCCCCCATGCAGACGGTAGGATGGTCAGCCTTTTCTCACTAAGAGTTTTCCCAGAGACGCACATGCCTGCTTATCCAACCTTCATCCTATATGCAACACAACATATCTTCCTCATCCTCCATATATAAGATGCATGGTGGATCCATCACAGTATGCAGAACAGCGCCGAGCTTTATTCTTTTCCCATAAGGGCTGAAAAGTTCTTTCCACCGTGAATAATTTCCATACATTCTGAAGAGATGAGCAATTAGCGAGTTTTTTCTACTATAATATCAGACGAGCTTTGCTGTGATGATGCAGCTTTACCAACACAGCCTCAGGTTTGGCTTGTGGGGGGGTTGCTCTTTCTTATGGAACCGGGGAAATTTGATGCAGGTCTGCCTACAGATCATCTATTTACAGATATATATGTTTGAGGTGGAGGCAGCTGGAGTGTTTGATGATTGAATCCTTCTCCTGGACTTCTGCTGAAACCAAGTAAATGTTCCATGTTGTTTTTCTGATCATTCATTATTTTAAGTTAAGCCTCACCTGAATGACGTACCCAAAATAAACTTAAAATAGTTCCACACTATCAGGTGTATCTGTATAATCCTGATGTCTAAGGACAGGTACAACTTAAAGTGGTGTCAGTATGTGCCAATAATCTGTGCTTAAAGATAAAAATACCAATACTTCTAGCCTCATGTGATTTTTCTTTTTAGATATAAAAGGCCTCTATTATCATTATATTACAGTCACACCATGAAGCAAAGCAATTAATGAATTTGCTAAAAACTCTTTGATAACCACTGCATCAGATTTTATAAATTCCACACAGATCATGTTATTCTGCACAGTTTTTATGGGATGTGACCAAGAAGGACTCTCCATTTGTACCAGTTGGATAGACAATGTGCAAGAAATGGAATTTTGAACCCGAAGAGGGATTTAAGCTGCTTAATATCACTTATATCCACTAGTGGGGGCTGTCTACACATACCATAACCTTTGGCTGTGACATAAACCGACGCTTTTATTCAAATCAAGCAAAAATAGGTCCACCTGAATTCCCACTTTTGTGCAGACTTGCTTCGTTAGCAGCTTAAGAATGATGGAGTGCTGGTAAGAACTGTCGCCTCAAGGTTCTGGGTTTGAATCCCACGCTGAAGCCTCTCCGTGTCGAGTTTGCATCTTCACCCAGTGTTTGTGTGGAGACTCCAGCTTCACCTCTCACTCCAAAAAACATTCAATACAGTTGGATCGAAAATGAGCCTCTATCATAAATCTAGTTAAAAATTTACAGAAAAAACATAAAGACAGAATTATCTCTACTCTAAAAATATATATCTGGATGTAGATAAAACTATTTCAAGCAACCACTTCACCATAACTTTTTCTTTTCTTTTTTTTTCAGTGTGACACGCTCAGGAAAATCTACTGGACTCTATTTGTCACCTTCTTCTCAATAACATTTTATTTGCAGCATGATAAAAAAAAGAAAAAGAAAAGAATTTTACAACACAATGAAAGTCACATTTCCTGGACAAAGAGATCCAGATATGATTTCTGTCCCATGACACTGGAATCAGACCGCTCAGAAGAATGCTGATCTCACAATATATAAATATTTACTGATAAAACACTGAGGGTTGGGAAATGAAGCTACGGAAATGTGATAGATTTAGCAATGCCTGAGCTCGGCTATTGTTCTGCTGTGACGTGGAGTGACGGCGAGGCAGGAGCTGTGAGATTATACTCTTACGTTACTTTGGGGGTTCACTGATCTAAAAAGAAAAAAGATGTTTGAGAGTCTGAAGCTTCAGTCATGAATGGATCTGAATGACCTGGAATGCCGTGTATTTCATATTTCACAATTCTCCGTACTGCAGGATAAATCCTTAGAATGTAATTTAATTCCTCACTCAGAGGCAATCCCTGCTCGCCTGCTCTTCCCCGCGCTCATGTCTTACAAATGATGAAGATTCATCTTCTATTTATCTCAACACAAAACACCCACTGTCGAGCAGCTGCCAGCTCTGATTCCAGCTCCATTCATCGCTCCCAGTTAACGTTGCGGAATCTCCCGCCTCTGGTTTGCCGATGCATGAAAGATTGATCAAGTAGAGGGATCTCTTGTTTTAAAGTGCAGGTTTGCAGGACGCATTAAACGGTGACCTACTTGTGAAATCTTTGCATCTGAAATATGTCTAGTGATTAAATAAATGATCATGTGCCATGATTAATGGCATCATTTGTAAATCAGAATTATTAGAATGTTTCCCTTGTTTTGCTAAACTTCTAATTTGTTTTGATAGACAGGACATTAGTTGTTTTTTTTTCCAGTAAATGTTGTTGTCTTAAAGGTGCAGTCTGTAAAATTATATGGCATCCAGCAATTAAGCTCCAGATATCACATATCAACTCAGCTGTCCCCATCCAAGAATCTACGGTGGTCTTAAAGGGTCAAAATGATGGAATCGAGTATTCTGTCACATGATGAGGTTCCTTTGATTGACAGGGGGGCATCCAAAGAACTTATTTAGCACAATAAAAAACACAGGAGTGCCAAACTTTGCTTTCAGATAAGGTAAACATGATAACCCAACTCATGAAACCATTAAGAGGCAAACTGATGAATTCCATTCACCTCAGCTCAGCTTTAACTCAGCTCCAGAAGTTTTTTTAAGCCAATCCTGCGTCGGCCATGTCCAGCTGCTATGCAGGTAATGTGACCATTATGGTAAACACTGTGGAGGTATTTCTCAATTTTGGACTTGAACCCCACAGGCAGACTGCACAGAACTCACCATTTGCCTCTCAATGGTTTAATGATTTGGGCCTTCATGTTTCCTTGGCAATGGCAAGGTTTTCCCGGTCCGCTGCTTTTCTTGTGTGAAATAAAAAGAATTTGTTGAAACACGAAACAGTTATCCAGCAACAACATATTCATCGTCTTCTTCCTCATTGTTTCTTTCAGTCAAAGTCTGCAAACTTCAAAAGTCCTCACTAGACTCAGCATCGAGTTTGTCCGTTCAAGGCTACTGTACAAACATCTCAGCATCCTCTATGGAAGAGGACCCGCCCCCTCCGTAATATCAAATGTTTTTTCCAAAGTAACATTTAAATATATACGTGTATGGGTTTTTTTCTGGGGGTTTTCTGTAATGTTTTATATATATTTCTATATATATTCAGCCGATTACACACTAACAAAACATAGTTATGAATGTAATATTCCATTTGTTCAAAGAGATCCTCTTAGATTTTACAGACAGCGCCTTTAAAATGATTTGGAGGAGGGGGAACAGGCAAACAAAATGAGTGAACGCTCTTAATTCCAGACTGACAGAATCAAAGGCAGATCAGTCCCACACCTTCCTATGTGTCACTATGTTCTTCCAGAAGTTCTGCAGATGATCTTCTTGAAGGATTTCCTGAAATCCCGGTTGAAAATAGTGTATATTATGGGATTGACGGAGCTGTTGCAGTAGCCAATCCAAAAGAAGAGGTTGAAAAGGGCTTCGGGGATGTAGCAGCTGTCTCTGCAGACAGCATGCAGGGTGTAGGTGAAGAAGAAGGGGAACCAGCAGAGCACGAACACCCCCATCACCACCGCCAGCACGAAGGTGAAGCGCTTCTCCCGCATCTGCGCCACTTTGGTTTTGTTGGCCAGCTGTTGCGGGTTCTTCTGCTCCGGGTAGGGATGGGATGCCCTGGCTGCAGCCCAGGAGGGTCGACAGTTCTGAGGAGGGCAGCACTCCGAGCCCTCCACCTTTCTCCGTTTGGTGAAGCGGTGGTTGCGGTGTTTAGTATCCGACGCGCAGCAGCTCTCCTCCAGGTCTATGTCATCCAGCTCTCCTTGCTTCTGCTCGCGACTGCAGGAGCTCTGGCTGCTGGGGCTCTCCGTCTCAAAGCGGTCCTTCCTCACGAAGCAGGTCTCGGACTGAGAGGGTTGCCTCTCCAGACCGTTTTTGGCCACGAACACAGTGGAGGAGCGCTGCTTGGCCACCTTATAGATCTTACAGTAAACCAGGATCATGATGAGACCTGGTGCGAAAAAGGACACCAGGCAGGAGGAGAGGATGTACCAGGTCTCGTCGTTCAGGAGGCACTCTCGTTCATCATGTTTGGTCATGAGGAGAGGGGGGAACGAGATGATGGCGGAGATTATCCACACTATGGCAATCATGGACTTGATGCGCTTCGGGGTCCGCTTCAGGTTGTAGCTCACCGCCTTGGTCACGGACCAGTAGCGGTCCAAGCTGATGGCGCACAGGTGCACGATGGATGAGGTGCAGAACAGCACGTCCAGAGCCAGGTAGAATGCGCACCAAGTGCTCCCGAAGTACCAGTAGCCCATGACCTCATTGGCGAGGGAGAAGGGGATGACCAGCGTGGCCACAAGGATGTCTGCTGAAGCCAGAGAGACCAAGAACAGGTTCTGTGGCGCACGGAGAGCCCGGCTGGTCAGCACCGCTACAATCACCAGCACGTTACCGACTATAGTCACAAAGATAATGACCGTAACCACCACGATGATGAGCGCAGTGGCCACCACTGTGTGCGGCAATCCGAACTGTGCGTCCGCGTCCGTGCTGTTCTCAGCGTTGGAAACATTTTCCACCAGCGCATTGAACTGGGTTGAATTCATTCTGGCTCCAGTTTGTCCTTTCGTAACATGTTGGTTGTTTTTGCACCCAAGATCTCTCGAAATCGGCTCAGACTGGAACTACCTGCAACTAACGCACGGGTCCAGGCTGCACGTAACGCATGAAGCTCACACAAGACGAACTTCTTGTATAAAGTCCAAAAAAGCCCTTCATCACAGGCCCTCGGAATAGTTTCAGAGGTTACATAGAGTTCCCAAAAATATTTGTTGGAAGATCACATCCAAGCTCTTCAGCAATGAAACAGTTTATTTTGCTGCCACATCGCCGCGCGTAATCCTGCGCTCTGGAGTCGCGCAGTGCTGCTAGAATAAATGTTCACACACGAGGGAAGGTGACATCACTGCGAGGACCAACCCATTTCTAAAGTTAAATGAGCGAGAAAGAGAGGGAGAGACAAAGAGAGAGAAGGACAGACAGAGAGAGGGAGAGCGAGAGAGAGAGGGGGTGAGAGAGAGAGAGAGAGAGAGAGAGTGGGGGGGGGGTGAGAGAGAGAGAGAGACACAGAGAGACACAGAGAGACAGAGAGGGAGAGAGAGGGAGAGAGCGCACGAGCGAGAGGGTTTGTGTTGGCAGGTTTGTGTTGGCATTTTCCAACACTTCCATGTTGGAAAATCAAATTAATAAATGTTATAAAAGATGCCAAGAAATCATTTTTCCATTTGTGTTCTTCTGTGTGAAGGTTCACTAAAGGGTTCACTAAAGTTCATTAAAGAGTTCACTTTTGTCATGGCATTGAATACAGGGTCCGGCACATTGTGATATTTCGGAGGATGGGTGTTGAAAAACAGACAAAAGGACATAACCAGCTTATCAAAGTGACTTAGGATCAAGTTGAAGGTGTTTTTTTACTCTTTGCTGTGAATAAATTGGTCCAACTTAAAAAATCATCAATTTGATGCAGCGGTTCAAATGTGGAGTCAGTGAGAGGAAATGGATACTTGTTGTTGAAGGAGATAAAAATATGACATCTATAGACCAATGCTGTTGTCCCCAACATTAAGGCTATATCCCCAAAAAGTCCCCAATCCCCTTCATTCTACTGTGTTATTTCCAATGTAGTTTCAATAAATAAGAAAAAATAAACGATCCCCAAAGTGTGTAAATTTTGAAATATTAGATTGAAATATGGATAATATATTATAAAAACAATCTAAAGTAGGTAAAGCTCCCCATAGTGTCAGAAATATACAACCGACCTTTCCCAAAATGAGTCCTGTTCTGTCTTCTTCGCATAAAGTTTGAAAATGATCCATGAAATAGTTTTTGAGGTGTGTCGGGGAAAAAAAAGGGGTTTTCGTAGAAAAGCTCCCCCTAGTGAGTAAAATATGAACTATTAAAGAAAAACTATTTATACAAGACAGATCTCCTCAAAGTGATTCATATTCTCTTTTGGAGATAAAGCTCCCCCTAGTGTTGGAAATATACAACCGACCTTTCCCAAGATCAATCTAGTTCTTCTTCACACTAAGGTCTATGAGGGTATTCAATTTGAAATGATCCATGGAACAGTTTTTGGAAGGATTTGCGACGGCAGCAGCAGACGCGGCAGTGTTGATTCCATAACATCCCTGAAAATTCGGGGATGTAATTAATACGGGGCTGCCGGGAATGAAATTTTTTTTTTTCTCCACAGTTATGAAACCAGCCAGGTGAATTAAGACACCAGGGAGTGATTTTATTTCATATTGTCTCTCATTCAGAAATGGACAAGTTATTGAGCGGATTAATGGGCGAAGTTGTCGTCAGGAAGCACCATAGGGTAATAATAATAATAGTACAGGGTCTTTAAATAGTCTAAGGATCTATAGGGGGAGAGGAAGGACTCGCTGTTTACTAAAACCAGGATCATTATACAGAGGACGCAGAAGGAAGGATCTGGAGGCTCAGGAGATGGAGTGTGTGACTTACTGGGGCTGAGAGGAGACTGAAGGCAGAAGAAATGGCGGAAATGTCAGGAAGCCATGTCCACTGAACACACACACACACACACACACACACACACACACACACACAAACACACACAAACACGCACACACACACACACAAACACACACACATACGAACACACAAACACACACACAAACACACACACACACACACACACACACAAATACCTAAACACATAAGCACACACGTATACACACACAAACAGACACACGCACACACATACAAATACCTACACACATACACACACATACACACACAAACAGACACACACACACCTACACACACTCACACAAACATGGACACACACGCACACATACACCCAAATACCAACACACATACGCACACACTAACACACACACACATATGCGCTTAAACACACTCAAACAAAAAACAAACACACAAACACATACACACACAAACAAAGATACACACACAGTGAGGGAAAGGAGAGGAAGGAGACTCAAGGGAAACATGGAAAACAGGGAGACACTTGGGAGGAAAACAGGAGGCGTGCATTCTTTGCATTGGTAGATTTTTGTTCCTGAAGCTCAGCCCAGATGATCTCTTGAAGAGATCCGAGAGGTGCCTCCTCCTTTTTCTTAAATAAGATCACATCAACATGTTTTGTATGTTTTCCCTCTGTGTGTTTTCCTTCCAGATTCCTCCCACAGTCCAAAAACACGACGTATAGGTGAGCTGATTCTAAATTGCCTGTAGGTGGGGGTGGCCGCTTGTCCCAATAACGTCTGCTAACGTCAGCTGGGATAGGATCAAACTGGGATCTGAGAAGTGAAATTAAAGTCCTCTTGATATAAACCTCATTTATATTCTACTTTGTTTTCTTTCATTGTAATCTGAATTCAAAATCAATTTTGAATCACTCAACTGTTTTTTTTTCACTCCCAAAAATCCATTCTCTTCTTATCTCTTATTTTTCTCCTGAGGGGGTTTTAGGAGCCGCAGTCCAGAGTGGAGATCACAAAAACATCTGAAGTCAAGATCTTTCTACCATTATAAGAGTGACTGAATGAAAAGACTGGATCGCCCCTCTGAGAAGGTTTGTAATGGAAGTTCGTCACTACAAACTCCCTTATTAGTTTCAGGCCAGTTTACTGTGAGAAATATGACCTTTGTTCTTATCTATCACTATTAACCATCATCAAATATTAAGTATAACTCTCTCTCTCTTTCCTTCTCTTAGTGTTAATGTGAATTATATGCTTCATTTCTTTTTATCTCAAGACATAATAATGCAGAGACTCCTGCATGACATCTTCTGTCTTCTGTCCATCACCATCGCAAAAAGGGAGGGGCTCAGAGCCAATCCTTGATGCAGTCCCATCTCTGTGCATCTCTCACTCTCGACGCTCACCTCTCCACTGTCGCACTGAACATCAAATATATAATAATAGTAATAATAAACAATAATAAATAATAATAATAATAATAATAATAATAATAATAATAATAATAATAATAATAATGAGCAAACTTAATGTGAATATATCATATGTTGTAAGTGATATTAAATATATAATAAAATAGTAAGTATATATTAATATATTAAGTAGTGGTATCGGTAGTTCAATCAGAGAAGACTAGGAATGAAAAGGTTGAATTATTTATAATACAATAAATGATGTGACATCACTCAATTGTTAAAAAGTCTTTGGCGCTCAGACTCTTCGGGGAGATTTCGATCCAAGGGTCTCCGCCCTGAGCGGCACCACTGAATGTCCCACCTTGGAGTTTGGTCACTGGTGGTGGCGGCTGAAGACTCTGCGGAGGCGGAAGAATAAAGAACCCGATGGATCGGCAAGGACTAGGCGGTGATGGGGAGGTTGAGTGATTGATTGATTGATGGTGATAAGATAAGCGAGACACTGTGATTGGATGGATGAAGCCGCCTGATTGGGTGCAGCTGATACCAGCGGAGGATCCAGATTGAGAAAAAGGAAGCGATGCTGAGAGTGAGGGAGATGATGATGATTTGAGAGTGGGGAGAGAAGAAGAGCGGCCCAGCAGTGTGAAGAGGTAGTCTTTTCTGATTGAACTTTCAATAGAACCTCATTAGTACTAGTAGTAGTAAATTATTCTCAGTATATAAAACTTATAAAAACAGATAAATAATCTGAAAACAGCATAATCATTTGGCCCGACTATAAATGATTTTCTTCAAAGATGCAGGAATTTGAGTTTGGCCTTATAAATCAAAAATCTAGTGAAGTAAGTTGAAAGAATAAACTTTCCCAACTTCCTTCTTTTTTCATGATGTACTTTGCAAGTTCTGCCATTTGTTCTTATCTTTCACAACGGGCCTATTGTTTGTCTAACAAAAAATTGTCAACTTTTCTTTTCTCACAGCATTCCACCCACTCCTTTGTTTAGTCACAGTTCACATCGCTGTTTGTTATTTGTCATTCTTTTATTCTTCTTTTTATTTAAGACTTGGCAACAGACTACCTATGTGTCTGCAAGAAAAACGCAGTTAGGATTCATCAGATGTGCCAGATGTTCCTTCTGCCTCACAAAGTAAGTTTAGTGGTTGTTGAGTTGCGTTGCCCGATAAGAGGTAAGAGTTTAGAAAAGTCATGTTTCTAACCCTTTAATGTCCTAACAACAAAAAAACAAATAAACAATGTAAAAAATGAATTCTTTGTATTTTCTATCTCTTTGTTGAATTTATTCATTTAATATCTTAAACAAATTTACAATAATTTATTTCTTAATATTTTGTCCTGTGTATGTGTATGTGTATATTTATATATATATATATATATATACATAGTTTATCTACGCATGTCTATAAGATGTCCTATTATATAGTATGTCTTACATTTTACATTTTCACCTTTAGCATGTGTGTCTGTTGGAGCTAAAGTAACGACTAAATATCCCCTTTGGGGATTAATAAAATTAATCTATCATTCTATCTATCCATCAATCCATCTATCTATAAAAATGAAAAAAATCATCTGATCAAGCATGTTTTTAAACAGTTTAACAAATCCAACTTGTAAAATTATTTATGATGAACTTTTCGTATTTCATGGAAAATAGTAGATTAACTGAACCTTTTGGTAAAACGTGTTTTTAGAAAACCTACTTATTGAATAGGACTTTCTTTATAATCATGGTTTATGCCTCCTCGGTGTCCCCCAAGGCTCTATCTTTAGCCCAATACCGTTTAACATAAAGCCTACATGCTGCCACTGGGTCATATTAAAGACAAATTCTCAATAAGAAAACCTGAAAATGTGCTCAACTAAATTATTGATCATCAAAGCCGTACAAGAAACACCACAACTCAGTTAAAAAAAATGTAATTCAAAATAAAACCTATGTCTTCTGACAGGAGGGGGACATTGGATGATTTTCAAACACCTGACCTCGTGGCGATGTCTGTGCTGCAAAAAAGGTCCAGCACTTACAAAAGCAGAAGTGCTGGACCTCCAGTACCGGCCCAGATATTGGGTGACGTGACTATTTAAAGTCACTGAGGCATGCGGAGGAAAAATATCCCAGAGAGAGGTTTCCTCTGAAATGTATCAACCCTGCATGGTGGCCAATTAGGGGGTCAAAGTGTTGAAAGTATAAGGCTATCATGCTTCTGTCACAGAATTTGTAAAGAAAAATCCATTTGCCTCTGCTAAGTGGGCCTGGACTTGATTTAATGTACCGTCGGTTTCTTCCTTTTTTCCTACACTGGTAGTTATATAACACGTATGCTAAGATTTCAGACGTTCTTTTTTCGCCGGAATCTATTTACCAGGCTGGTATATAAAAACAAAGAGGGAAAAAAGGAAAAATAAATACAGACAGTCTTCAAGGGATCATTTTAAAATAAAATCTGAAATGAAAATGCTGTGTTGAGCTCCTGAGAAGACTGTGACACCGCTCACCAGACTCTCTGGATTTACACAAGTATGTTTGAGTGACACCTGCCTGAAACCTTTCCGTTATGATGTTTGCAGCCCAGCCGATGGAGTCCAACCTTAATGCTGGAGTGTGTTTGTGCACGTCGTTCACTCTTGAAAATGAAATTCCTGGAGTATCAGGTAAAGCAGCCGTCGGTGGCTGCAGTGAAACGAAACATGGAATGGATTTGAGGGAGGATGTGGGGGAAGATTACGGACAGCCTGTCAAACTATCATTTCATCATCCATTCACATTCACTCTCTCTCTCTCTCTCTCTCTCTCTCTCTCTCGCTCTCTCTCTCCAATCTCACGTTCCAGAATGAGCAGAGGAGCAGTCATTATTCACAGGAAAACTATCACCACACATCAGTGGTCTATTATCCCGTGGGTCCACCTGTTCCATAAGAACAGAGAGAAAAGAACACTGACCAGCCTCCTCCAACAGAAACACGCTGGATAAAGACAGACGGCTGACTGTAGCACAGAAGGAATCCCAGAAATTACAGACAATCGTAATTACTACAAAATTAGTTATTCTTGTTATTCAATCCTGTGATGGAGGATAATATTTTGCATTTCCATATAAATTAACATATATGGATTTGTCCCATATAAAAAAAAAAGCCACTTGAAGTTATTTTGTGACTGAAAATCCATCAGAGACACACAACTCTGGTTCACAACTCTGGGAAGACGCAAAGTCTGAGCAGGGACAGAGACGTCATAAAGCATTCTTTCTAAACCCTTTCTAAACCAATCAGTAGCCGGTTCTGTTGCACCGCTTTGGAGGAAATGTGACCAGCAGGGAAGCGAGGACTCCCGCGTCGTCAGTCGTCTGTTTGGGTTTCAAGAATCGGGTCTTTATGTTTGCTTTGATTTTGGAGGTTTCAGACTCTGTTGTTTGTTCTTGTGAGGAATAATAAGTGTGATCCTGGAATTTGTCAAAACACAAAACAGTTATCAAGGGACAACAGATTAATCATTTTTTCCTCTTTTGTTGTTAGAGGCCAAACATTTCTTCATCTTCTTTTTGAGAACGCTACAATTCTTCTTTAGAGTCAGCGTTTAGTTTTTACAGTTCAGGCCACTGTACAAATATGGAAGTGTAACATGGCGACCTCCATGTAAGAGGACCCGCCCACTCTGGAGATAGGGGGGATTTTGTTTTTACAAACAAATTGTTAAAAAATACATATGCATTTGAAGATGATAAAACACACACACACAAAAAACAACTTTGTCATGAATTTTCTACTCCACTTATTCAATCAGATTTTACAGGCTGCACCTTTAATATATCAGGAGGAGTTTTGAATCACTGTATTTTAAGGTAAAGCGCCAAAAATACCCATAATCCTTTTAGTCTAGATCCCGCTTCCTGTTGTGTTGCAGGCGTCACACGTGGCGAGGAGCGGATAAACATACATGTCCATCTTGAGATCTCATCTTCTGCTTGGCGTCTCCCTCCTACACTGGTCATCAACCAGAAAAATGTTGATTTACTTAGCAGGGATTAATCATGTTCCTGTTGAGCATCACTTGATTGATAAACCTCAGCTCTCTACATCAGATATTATGGAATCATCATCACCATAGATGAAGAGTGATTCAAGAAAAAAAAATCTCTTCTTTTCCGGAAATAACTCAAAAAATATTCAGCTAAAAACGTATTTCCGACACTATGGTGTCTGAATATGAATGAAAAACGGAATTGCTGCCGGAGTGAACGTATCTACTAGTTTTACGGTATTTCCTCTTAATATTGTGTGACAAGGTGGCGGAATGTGAAAAAGAAAGCGGCTGAAAATCAAAGACAAATAAAGATTTAATCCTGGGTGGACACAAAACTAACTGGAGGAATTTTATATTTCATCTGAGATTGCTTTGACCTCTGACCTTTATCTACATGAGAGTGAGTATCCTTTGTGACTTCCTGAATGAGCCTTTGGAATTTCACAAGGTCAACCACGTAAAGGAAGGTTTGTCCAAATCTTCTCCATCTGCACATAATGTGTCTCAGGGTGGATCTACGAATATCCCGATCCGGGTGATGATCTTTCTGACCTTTTCCATATTGACGTATTTCAATCACCTTCTTCCTCATCTCATTTGATTTAATGAGGCTTGTATTTCCTGCTTCTGAAAATGTTTTATTGAATATGAAGGACAGAGCTGGCAGGTATCAGGTCTGGGTGGGTTTAGTCCAGTTCAAACTAGTTAATTAAAGGTCTTCTCCCGCGAGACACACAATCAGGCTTTTAGCAAGTTTGTAGTTTTTTCGCTTGGTTTAGTTTTTTTTACAGTGCAGAGTGATAGAATTTGATAGGACTTTAGATTTATTTTAGATTTATTTAGGTTTGTGCAGAAATGACCAACCATATGTCCGATTATGTCCAAACTGGCTCATATGAATCGACGCAAGGAGCTCTATATCGTATATTATTTCATTATAATCGTTCATATTTTACTCATTAGGGGGATCTTTTTGTGGAAAACTCAGTTTTTTTTCCGTAACTTCCCAACAATAAATCTAAATGTGTCCAAATGTCGCTCCTGTGAATTGACACAAGGAAATCTGTCTCGTTTTATTACTGAGCCCAGAAAAACTATATAAACATTTTTATCTAGATTATTGAGTCACTCTGGGATCTGAACGTAGAACATATGACTGACTTCATTGAAATGGTTTGGTTGAGTTGATATGGACTTTTTTAAGATTATTAATGAGACACACTTCATTTGAGGAGGTCGATCGGGAGGATTGCATGTACAATGCAAGGGATTGGGGGCCTTTTGGGGGATTTCCTCTTGGTGCTTGGGAGGACAGCAAAAGCCTAGCATTATATCGCAATGTTGTTTGAAGAAGTGATATAATTATGAGATACACACGAAAATAGAAGAAACAAGGGGGTCCAATACTTTTTCACAGCAGTGTAACGCGTGTCCAGGCTTACTGGGACTCTTCAGACTGGTCTTTATGGGTAGAGGCTTTTAAAAATGGTATGGTAAACTGACATGTGGTGCCATACTACTTCAAAAGAAGCTCTCGGGCCACACAAAAGTGTGTCAGTGAGAAGAAACGATCCCTCAGAGGGCAGCAGGATTCAGAGGATTCTGCCTAAATCCTCTTACCTTCCTGTGCCGTTACAGAAGGCTGTTCAGGCTGGCTGTGTGCTGAACCCACTGCTGCGTGATGTAATGTTCCCAGAATAAATGGTGGTGTGTGTGAAAACCTCTTCTCAGGTTTGCAGGTGATTTCCAATAAGTCAAAGCCAAGTCAAAGCGTTTATTGTCATATGCAAAGTTAAAAACAACTTTCCCCTATAAAACGAAATTCTTCTTTTGCCTTCAACTCCATGCGGCGATAAACACACATGGAAAATTGAAGAAAAGAAAAATAAAAGGTATAAAAATTATATATTTATATATATATAAAGACATTAAAAAGAATATGAAAAATACAAGGGATATAATAAAGATATCAGAAGAAATATAGCGTAAATAGCAGTTACAGTAACCAAAGCGGACGATGTACAGTAACAGCATTATGGTAAACATTCTCATCAGGGAATCCAGCAAGGAGGTTTCAGCTCCACTAACCCGTGTGCTCGGTGATTTGCATGCATGCGAGAGATGATCCTTGGCTCCTGCTGATGCGTAAACTAGTAGGAGATGGAGTGGGAGAGGACTGAGCGTGTTTCACAGCCACACTCTGATTCACACGTCTTTGTGTCAGCGATCACACATCTTCCCTCATCCCCCGCCTCCTCCCAGTGTTGCTGCTGCTGTCAGAGGGCTTCATCTGAATAAATGCATCAGCGCTGACCTTTGTTGTGTTTCAAAGAAGCAGATTTTTTGACAGCTTTGGACCGAAAAAAAGAAACACGCAGGAATTTAGCGTGTGAGTGGAATAATTGAACGGTTGAAGGTCACACATGTCAGCACCTTCTCTGAGTTTAGGGTTGCATCAGAGAGGATTGCAGATGCAGTTTGGGATGGATCTGTTTCAGGGGAGGTTGAGACCTAAAGACATATTAAAGTGCAACAGTTATTTAGAATTTATTTAGAGAAATATGCAAACAAAGAGAAATGTAGACTCATATTTAAGACGGAAAACAGGGTAAAAAACTAATCAGCAGGAATTACTGTGATAATCTTTTTTGGTGTTTGGTAAAAAAAAGACTTAATAAATAGCAATAATGATACTGATGGTGGAAATAATCGTATGGTGTTGATGATACATTGCTCAAAGAAATGATGGTAACACGTTGATGACAGCTTGGATCTCTGTGGATGAAATATTCAAGTTGAAAATCTTTTTCATTTTACAATGAATGAGGTGAGACGGTCCAGGAAACAAGAATCAGTAAACTACAGAGGCTGGATTCTAAATCACGCCGAAAATCAAAGTGAAAAACAGAAATAACAGACTGATCCGACTGAATTTCATCAGGGCGACTCATAATGTGTCTCATTGGTGAGTCCGGTCTCCTCTCAGACCTGGATCAGGGCATCAGTGAGATCCTGGACAGTCTGTGGTTCTACTTGGTGGCGTCTGATTCCCTGATACACAACATCCCAGAGGTTCTCAGGGGGATTCAGGTCTGAAGAACTTGACAACTTGGCATAAATACCTTCATCATCCAGTAACTGCCTACATACTCTTGTCACATGAGGCCGGTCTTGTCCTGCACCAGAAGGAACCCAGGGTCCACTGGACCAGTGTAAGGTCTGACTTTACACTGCCC
This sequence comes from Lophius piscatorius, assembly GCA_009660295.1. NCBI lineage: Eukaryota > Metazoa > Chordata > Actinopteri > Lophiiformes > Lophiidae > Lophius > Lophius piscatorius. The sequence continues at coordinate 4,382 of VRLP01005162.1, read as the reverse complement.
TTTTTTTTTTAATGTCCCATCTTGGACCACCACTATAGCATCACAGGGGGGCGCACATAGGACCCCATCCTCAAAGCAGCCGACTTCTACACCTCAATGAATCAGATCCTCTTCCTCGTTTTAAGGAGGATGACTCATCTAAATCCAATTAGAAGCAGCTCATATTCAGGCTGTTGGACGTGATTATTTTGACAGCCTCGTCGACGTTTGCCCACCGATGAGAATTTATTAGAAAGATAAGAAATAAGAGACAAAAATGAAAGGTGGAGCGATAAATGAATTAATGAAAGGTTCCTACATCTAATATCTGATTGGACACAAAACTTAACAAATCACGTATCGTTTCATCAACACTGAACAAGTGACTCACCAGTGATGATGAATGACTGGATATTATGACTGAGTCATTATTTTTGATTATAAAACACGAGTTAACAGACATCAGGTTAGAGGGAAGACGAGGAATGAATGTTCTTCTCCTCGTTTTCAGTTTATTTGTTTAGACGGGACACGTCTTACTCTGAGAAGACAGGGATGTGGTTATGACAATGTCATGACATTATTACACTTCAGCTGTAGCTTACAGGAAGGCTAAACTAAGAGGCTAAATATTTGCATGATTATGTTGCTGTTGGAGGCAGAGTTAGAATTTAGCACAAGTCAGGAAAGAAATTTGACAAGCGTCAGTTGACTGGATTGAACTTATATAATAAACTTATACAGGGCTTTTCTAGTCTGCTCATCCATTCAAAGTTCTACCAGCGGTGGAGCGGTTGACTCCCTGTGGACTGTGGTGGACCGCACAGACCCCATCATTTACCTCTAAAGGTTTCACGAGTCAGGTCTTCATGTTTCCTTTAACGACAAGGTTTTACACTTTTTCTTGTGCTGAAAAGATTAAATAGGATCATACTTAATATAATCATTCTTACCCCCTTACCTAAGTTATAAAGTTATGAATATAATATGCTTTATGTTTTGTAATGACGGATTTAATGTTCTTTTTTTTCCCTATCACATTTAAAGCCAAAGCAATCCAACATACATGAAAGGGATTCTTTGCTATAAATAAAACAAATATATGCTTCGCATCTTTCTATATAAACGTTTCAAGCGTCACAGATCAGAGATACTCAAACAACCTTTGAACAATATATTTATTTTCTCAGCTGAGATCAAAGCAAAGCATTCTGATTAACAGGTTCAAGGTCTTACCATTTCCTTACATACTGGATTAAGATCAGGAGAAGTCACCATGTTTTTATGCAGTATTTAAAAGTAAGATGGTCTCCAACACGTCGTTCTGACTCACCGTCTTCAACCCAATGCCAGGTCAAACCATCCTGACCCATCACCCAGCAGCATCAACCCAGCATCAGGATTATTAAAATCACCCAACATTTGTTAGTATCAACAATTTACATGTTTGCAATCCATCACCTGCTATATACAAAAATATTTTTATTTGCCCATCGTACAATAAGAATTAATCTGGGTAAAAAAAACTTTCATATCATTTTCTACGTCTGTCTCCATGTGTTCAGCTCGTTTTGCTGCTCCAGTCTGCTGATACAGGCTCCAGTAGATGAATGGAAATGTATGATTAGTTTTTTTCAGACACTGATTTGAAAGAAAAATCTCATTTAACCCCAGCAGTGGCCCAAAGCAGCCTTTGGGTGTACCGGTAAATCTTTTGAAAAACATTGCTATGGAGCAATGACAAGAAAATAAGAAGCACTATTGTTGACAGAGGTAGTGAAGCTGGCAGAGTGAGGCGCCTTAAAAAGACATTTAAGTAAACGGGAGGTGAAATTGGAATTGCATCTCTGCTGTTTGCAATCGCTTTGGTTCTGTTGGTGTCATCGGTCAGCGTGACTGACAGCAGGTTTGCAAATGAGTGTGAAGCGGCTGGCACGACAATCAGAACCTCCAAACTTGAGGCCATGGTTCTCAGCTGGAAAAGGGTGGATTGGACCATTCAGGATGGGTTCCAGTCCAATTATATTGGTGTTCTCCAGTGATGGACCGTGAGATGGACAGGCGGTTTGATGCAACACCCGCTATAATGATGGCGTTGTATCAGTCCATCATGGCCTATAGACAGCCAAGACGTGAGGCAAAGCTCTCGGTTTACGAGCTCATGGTGGTGACCTAAAGAATGAGGTCATGGATACAAGCAGCTGAAATGAGCTTCCTTCATAGGGGTGGCCAGGTTCAGCCGTAGAGATGAGGTGAGGAGCTCGGAATGGAGTCGTTGCTCCTTTGCCTCAGAAGCAGCCAGTTGAGGTGGTTCCTCATCTCACCAGGATAATGAATCACTTGGAGATTTTCCTGGCATGTCGAACTGGAAGGAGACCCCGGGATGGAACCAGAACTCACTGGGGGGGTTGTTTACGTTAGGGAAATGAAAATACTACCTTTCTCCCATTTTTCCTGAAGTCTTTCCTCATATCTTCATGTTCTGTCTGGCGAATGATGGGCATGGATTTGTGTTCTGTCTGAAGGACAAGATAGCCTGACCTGGCAGACTAGCTGACATCGTAAGCATCTAGCGATCCTGCTGGATATGAATGGGATATTCTGGGATGAGTCTCGCACCTGAGCTTCCCGGGATATTCACCCCACAGCCGGACACTGGATAAGAGGAAGAACGTGGAATGTACAAAAAAACTCACCAAAGACACTTTTTGTTTTCCTGTGATGTTTTAAATATGATGATCTTTCCAGTCTTCTGACACGGCATTAAGCTTTTACGAGCTGGTACCAGCATATTCCTGTCCAGTGGAGGAACATGTTGTCCACATCCATCAGCATCAAGGGTCACAGATTGCTGAGTGAGTCACTGGGCTCTGGTCCATCATCATCCTCCTCTGTCTCTCAGTCCGGCACGCCCTGCCAGTCAGATGAACCTCATTAGATGAAGAACATCAGGTGACGGACAGTCCTGAATCTGAAGGCAGTGTGAAGGATGATGTTTGACAGGCACCTTCTAAACAACCTAAGGGCATGACATGGATGTGGACAACAAAAGAGGAAAGTGAGGAGATGGGTGAGTAGTTTTTTGACAGCATCCTTCCGTCACAGCTGTCTCTCTCTTTCATGTTCTTCAGATGACTGCGGACACTAGTCACTAGTTTGCTGCTGTCTCTCTTCACCCCTTCATCTTCCTCTACCTATCACTCTCTCCACCCCTCCTCTGCTGCCCCGACACATTTCCACGAGGCACCGCCCTCTGCCCCGACCATCTGGTGTTTCCATTACATGCTCAGCCCTCTGGCCTGCTGCTGATGCTCTGTGGCTCCGAATGATCAGGAACACAGACCGCTGGAATGTATTTTCATTCATCACCCTGCAGCATCGACGTACAAAGCTGCTGTGGTACAACCAGCACACTAGAAGAAGAAAGGCTGATACTATCATCCCGTACAAATGAAAATAATTTTGACTCAGGTTTAACCCTCTGAAACTTGGTTATAGGTTGTCCATGTGAGCCAAAGATACTGAGAGAGAGGAATTATAACTGCTGCAGAACAGAAATAGATCTGGAAACTCTGATGGCTGGACACACTTATACACATTAATCCATACACACACACACATATACACAAATATACACACGCACCTCTACACGTTAATCTATACACACACACATACATATACACAAATATACACATTAATCTATATACACACACACATATACACAAATATACACACACACCTATACACATTAATCTATACACACACACACACATATACACAAATATACACACACACCTATACACATTAATCTATACACACACACATACATATACACAAATATACACACTTGGCCATGTCATCAGTCGATATGGACTCTCATTCCATTGTTACGCTGATGACACGCAAATCTACATAAAAACTGACACATGTTCCTCCGCAGCCTCTCTATCCTCATCGTCATCATCATCTCCCCTGTCAACTCTCCGCGCTTGTCTGGAGGAGATAAAGGTGTGGATGAAAAACGACGAGCTGAACAGCTCCAAAACCGAAGCTATTTTAATTGGCCCACATCAGACCCAGTCTTCCTCCATAACCAGTATTACTTTCTCTAGTCACGACATTCCCCTCTCTTCATCTGTCATCAACCTCAGTGTAAGATTTGACCCTCAACTCACTTTTGAATCCCACATCAAACACATCTGCAAGATCTCCTTTCACCATCTCAGAAATATGTCCAAACTCTGTTCTTCACTCACCTTAAGTGATGCTGAAAAGCTGGTCCACGCGTTCGTCTCCTCCCGACTGGATTACTGTAACGCACTTCTCACCGGGATCCCTGATAAAAGTCTTCAAAGACTTCAGTATGTTCAAAACAGTGCTGCAAGGATCCTGATGAGAGTTCG
>VRLP01005161.1:0-39997 GCA_009660295.1 Lophius piscatorius | reverse complement strand
TGTGTGTGCGGGTGAGTGTATGATGGTGTGTGTGAGAGAGTGAGTATGAGTGTGTAAGTAAGTGTGTATATGAGGGTGTGTGTGTGTGCGGGTGAGTGTATGATGGTGTGTGTGAGAGAGTGAGTATGAGTGTGTAAGTAAGTGTGTATATGAGGGTGTGTGTGTGTGCGGGTGAGTGTATGAGTGAGTATGAGTGAGTGAGTATGAGTGAGTATGTAGGATCTATCCATCTATCACTCCTCGATCTCTGAAAATTCACCAACTTTATCTTTTCATCAGCCTCTTTAGTCCCAGCAGAATCATCAACCACCACCACCACCACCAGTTTCTGGACTCCAAGGAAGGACTTATGTTGCTGCTGCTGCTAACTTCTCATCTGAGGCGATGGTTGAACTCTAAATACAATTGATGCAAATGATTTTACTGGCTGTTTAATCTGTTTATCCTTTTATGGATTAATCAAATATTTGCCGAGTAAAGCCTTTAATGTCCTGCTCAGATGTTTGGTTCAGCAAAGAGTCTCTAACTCTGACTGAACATTTCTATAATGTGACCCAGTGTTAGCATGTATACGCTGACGAGGAAGGGGCCCAGGACGGAGCCCTGAGGGACACCAGGGGTCAGAGGTCATTAACGACGGCTGTTCCATAATTGAGGTAGTTGAGGTAGACGGTCAGCCATAACATTATAACCACTGACAGGTGTCGTCAGAATAACACTGATTATGGCGTCACTCTGACACCTGTGTGCAAGGCATTATTCTTACAGTCGGAAATGTAAGAATTTGCCGATTTGTTTGAATTTCAAACAGCAAAAATCATGTTTGAAGCAACAAAAATAATCAACTACCAGAAATTATTTAGAAAAATGTTGATGCTGAAAGTGAAAGTATAACTCAAGGGGAGAATGTATTTTCAAAACGGTCTGCGTGTTAACAAGCAGAAAAAGTTTGTGTATTTTTAAGGGGGGAAACTATGCAGAACAGTTTGAGCGAGGAGCTCAGGGAATACCCCGACTTCAACCAGTTCAAAAAGAGGTATAAAAGGATGATTTTCACAAAGTACAGGGATGAAGTTGTTCGTTTGTTTTGTTCATTTACTGTTCTTAGTTTACTTTCTACTTTCAAGGAAGCACCATGATCATAAATCAATGACTTATGGAGAACGAGGGGGGGTTCAAAAAGTCTGTACTTCTTCCCAACCCTATTTTCGGAACCGTAACCAAATTTTCTTTTAGGGTTATGATTTCTATTTTCGAGCAATCTTATTTTTATTTATATATATTTTTTCATATATTACCGTTATGTTTTTCTTTTTTTCTTTTCTTTTCTTACAGTCCTACTGCATAAATGTCATCTGGTTTATACTGAGAGACCTACAGGAGAGAAGTGAAACTCCATTTGATCAATTTAAAAACTTCAGTGTCAGGAAAATGTCGGAGGGGAAAAACTGTCACTATCTTAAGTATCAGAAAGTTATTATTAATTCCTATATCATTCGCCATTTGACTTGAAGCACCATAATCTATTTTGGCGAACCACAATATTTGATCTCATCCAGCAAAATAGCTTTTCAGATCCAAAACCACAGAGGGAATGATGACAGACCCTCAGCTGCCTTCCTGTGCTGCCCTCTGCTGGCCAAACGTGATATCACGTGATAATCTTTCACAGAACCTTCACCAAAGCCTTGCATCTCCCACATACAGGAAATAAAACCCACACTCCCCTTTCTGCACGCATTGACAATACACACTTTAAGTACAACAGCTTAACACACAGCTCAGGGTGGTGTTCATAGACTTAGACATAAACTTGATCCCAAAATTGGGGAAATCCACTTATTGCAGCAGCTGCAGCAGTTTGAAATACACATACACAACATCACGATATAAGAATAAAAAAATTTACATAAATATGAATGTAGAGTCTGTGTGCAGTTCTCATATTGTTAGCAAGTAGCGATGAGGAAGATGAGGCACTAGTGCAAAGAACATGTGCAAGAATCTATTGTGCTTAAGTGGATCCTCTGTGTCAAACTGTTATTACATTTTTATATGTTGCATCAATGTTTTTTTTTTACCAGAGTCAATAAACATCCAGGTAAGAGTTTGTTGCATGAACCATAGTTCTCTACTCACCACCCTTCTAAGCAGACCGGTTGTTGGCACCGTTAGGTTACTCCGGTCCACTAGAGGGAGCTGGGGGATGCTTCAGTGAGCCACTTGTTCCTCTGGATGGTCCCAAGGGGGCGTTGTCCTGTGATCACACACACCTTGAAGCAGCAATCAAGCTCATGAGTTGAGGTGTGACCTCTTTCTTCTGGACGCCCTTCTCGCTCATGGTTCCACCACAAAATGGCTTTTTGACCCTTGTGTTCCATGAGACATGTGTCATGGAATATTGAAGCTGGGGTGGTCAGTGTCCCAACTGCATCAGACAAATACAACTAATTACCTCAATAATAACAAACAAAAAAAAGAGGTTGTGTTTTCACTCCTGTATGTTTGTGTTTGAGAATAATTTTTTTTTTCAAATTATTCGGACTTGCAGGAGATTTTACCCAGAGGTCGGTTTTGGAAAAATCCTAGAGGCCTTTACATTTTGGTGACGTTAAATATAAAAAAAATGTAATAATCAGCAGTCACAATGTGGCTATTCCTTGTTTTTTCCATTAGGGCGTGGAGGTGTGGGCCCAGTGGGCTTAACATAGACGCTGAAGTGGAAGGCGCAGGAGATGAGAGGCCACAAAATATTTGAGAGATTCTCAGAGATTTTGTTAGTGTCTCAGACATTAATGGAGGAATGTGGGTGGAGTTTTCCTAAAGGCTACTGTTGTGCCTCGGCGGAGCTTTTTGCTCTCTGGGTGTTTTTTTAGTTGGTTTGTATGTTTGTCTGTAACCAAGATTATTGAAAAAGGTAGGTTTTAGCATATGGAGTTGTGGGCCCAGTGGGCTGAACAGAGACACTGAAGTGCAAAGAAGAAATGAGCGGCTAAAAACATTTTGGGGACGATGCGTGTTTCGCAACATTAAAAAAAATGAAAATAAGCCGTTTAGACCTTTGATGTTTTATACTGTAACCAATATTAATGGGCTCCATGCCTTTGTTCCTGTGATAATATGTCTGAGTAGGGTTGAGAAGAAGGTTTCGGTCCTCCTCGGAGGTTTGCCCTCTCTGTCGTGAATAATCTATAAAAAAGTGTTGCCAGTTTTTTTTTCTTCCTTAAGTTCCTCTCATGATTTAACACCAAAGGACTTTTTATTATCCTCCGTCATGATGTCGACATCACACACGTAATTATTCGCCGTGGTTGCCCTATAAATTGGGAGTGTGTGTGTGAGTTCATTTGCGCTGTGAGGTTGTTAAATGTGCCGTTCATTAGTCATTATTTCATAATGTGCTGCGTAGCTGTTGTCTTTTATCATTTCATTGCCTGTATTCATATACAGTCGTGTTCCTGTCATTCTCTCTCTCTCTCTCTCTCTGTTATTGCGATCTCGTGAACATCCAACAGTTTCACACTCTGGGGAGGAATTCATGCCTGATATTAATTCCTCACACACTTTATCTGATCCAAGTTTTTATTGTTTTTACAAGCCTTCAGAAGGTGTGAGTGATTATTTTACAAATCTGTGTTTTTTTGACTTCCCCAGATTCGGTTGTGTCTTTTCTCACTTTCCCTCTGACCAGGCGAGACTTCGGGTTCGAGGACGGACACGAGAACGGTTGTTGCCAAAAGTCACTTTATTCACAAAGTGGAAAAATAAAGGAAGCAGGAAGAAACTAGAGACGATAACTGCTACTGGTGTTTCTTTCTTTCTCTTCCCTTTAGTGGTCGCCGCAGCAGATCGTCTTCATCCGTCTTGCTCCGTCCTCGCCGTCTTCCTCTCTCACACCAACCAACTGCATGTCCTCCCTTACCTCAACTCATCCAAAAACCTCCTCCAACCTGGCTCCATATGAGGATCTGGCCTGGTGGAAAAGCATCGTAGTTCTACTGCGGATGGTAGAAGCTGTCATGGTGGCAGTGGACAAACCTGGAGGGGACGACTGGGACGGACGCTCCTCTTAATGTGGGCATGATTGGTGGCTGGTGATCGGTGCTTCTCGTGGATCCATGGTAGAACCCATCCTGATGGAGCATCAGGGGCTTCAGATGTGGGCGTTTGGTACCAGACCAGGGTCATCTTATCCGACCGTTTGTCTGAGGAGCAGCTGATCATCACATCTGGACATCTAACCTGGACTGTCCCTCTGATGTCCTCCTTCCTTATCCTGTCCTTCCTCCTCACTCCCAGAGAACATCTGAACATCTTCATCTCTGCCTCCTGTCTTCTGCTCAGAACCACCGTCACCGTCTCTAAACCATCCAGCAGAGCTGCTCTCACCTCCATCTTGGAAACATTTCCCTTCACTCCTGCTGCTGCTCTTCTGTCACAGATAACTCCTCGCAATCTTCTCCACCCACTCCACTCCATATGTACAAGTAAGGCTACTATCACCACAATAATGAGTCTGGGTATTCAGTTACTGCTCCTTTAAACACCTCTCCCATGTGAATCTTTTAAGTAAGTGGAAGATGCCCAGACAAAACTCAAAATGAGGTCATTTTAGACTCTTTTTTTTTTTAGATGGAAAACACTGAAATCCTCTGAAGAGTATTTTTCTATTTCTGAGAGAGCGAGAGTGAGAGAGAGAGAGAGGGAGAACAAACATCCACTGATTGACTGCCAGATTTTTTTTTCTTTCCCTAATCCACCTGATTTACGAGAACAGCAACAACTGAAAGAAGCTGCACCCGCAACATTCAGCCTATAATTGAAGTTCCTGAGGAAGACGAGGGGCTGAAAGTCCCACAGGGCGATTCTTAATGTTACATTCAGGCGTTATAATTAAAGGAACTGATGTGGATTTTCACTCACTCACAACGATGGCAACACTCTGAGGGTGGAGGTGTTGGTTGGTCGATTAACAATTCCAGGGCCACTGATGACGAAGCAATCCGAGTTTGGCGATTTCCCTGACTTTTCCTCCTCTTCGTCGGCAGATTAACGTCTGTAGTTTTGTTCCTGTGAGGTCTCAACAACTTTGAGATGAATTCTAAGCTTCCATGTGTGTTTATCTATAATTACATCCCCGAAGATGTCGGATGACCCCAGCTTCTTACACGTTTATCACTACATCTCTGCTTTGACTGGAATTATTGTCTTTACACATCGTCTACATTTATTTTACTGCTGTTAAGTTTTAGATTATGATTTTTAAACTCATTTATGGTTATTCTGCTAAACACTGTGGATTATTATAACCCCGAAATGTTTTTCAAATTTGATACCCACATACACCTTATTGTGAGGAAGAATTGGATTGATTTTGGGAAATGTCAGATTTATATTTCTACCACTAGGGGGAGTTTTATTTCCAACAGTTTTGGGGACATAGTGTCTTTTAATATAAAAAAAATATATATATATATATATATATATTTATTCAAATGTAAGTAAATTCAAATAAATATATCTAAATAAATAAATTCAAATAAATATATATATAATTGAAATAAATACATATATCTAAATAAATAAATATACATATTTAAATAAATGAATTCAAATAAATAGATCTAAATAAATACACATTTCTAAATAAATAAATTCAAATAAATGTATCTAAATAAATAAATATACATATTTAAATAAATAAATTCAAATAAATATATCTAAATAAATAAATACACATATCTAAATAAATAAATTCAAATAAATAAATATATATATATATACATAGAAATAAATACATGTATTTAATTATTAAGACTCTGGTAACAACATAATCTAATCAAAGAAACACAACAAACAAAAAAAAGAGCATTATTGACCAATGTTAAAGCCTGTTATTCACTGAAAACATTTATTATATTTTTTTTATGATCCTAACAACAGTGAGTCCCATCTTGTTGGAACAGCTCATCACATGGGGCATGAAAGAGACAAAAAGGGGACAAGAACAGAAAAATTAAATGTATTAAGCGCAGTTCCAATGTTTCCGTAAAAAAGAAAAAGAAAAAAAAGGAAAGAAAAATAACATGACAACCAGATCTCGTAAGTTTGGCATCTTTTTTTTCTTCCTGTCCTGTTGGAACTCTCTGGAAGAATGGTCATTAAAAATCAAAAGAACAAGGCATGCATAATAGTTTCTAGTAATGCACATAGATCAAAGGAAACCAGCTATAAATACAAAATCCATGTACGGTCTTTCTGCACATTTCATATATATGTATACACATGGTCCCTTTCTTAGAGGCGTCTCAGTTCTACCTACATGCTCTCGCTGTCGGACTGCGTCCTCCGTTATCTACGCTCGGTCACTAGTTCCACCCTGTAAAAAAGGTCTGTGCTGGAAAAGACATTGATAGGATGGAATTAAACAAATACAAGATGTTACAACCGTCTGTTTATTCCTGCTTACATCTCTGACTGCATGTCATCGCCAGGCTGTTCATCCAATGATTCCTTCACTTCTATCCTTTTCTTTGCATCAACTGACCACGGACGTGGTTATAATCTAACCTCGCCTGGGTTATAACAGCCAGCGTGACCCTCTATTAAAAATCTTCCACATTACTTCCTCCCGCTCTTCTTTAAAAGGGAAGGCCAGAGGCGACTTGATTTCATTCGATGCTACGGTGCCGTGAGACAGAAAAAATCTGGAATTAAAGTATTTTAACCTCCAAGCAACCAAACAAAAACGGATTTAATATCCGACGAGCTAAGATAAATGCATTGGTCCAAATTGAATACGTGGGTGAAACAGCCGTGCGTCTATAGTGAGGGCTGTATACGCACATTTCCTTTTTTTTATATATATTTATTGATATTTTAAAGGAAAAAAAAGAAGAAAAAAAAAGGAGCAAAACAAACAAACAAACCCCAAAATGCACTGATTAAATAGACGGTGGAAGTGACCCTTAAAAAAGTGTAATGTGTTCAACTATGCTGCTGCTCACACTTAGTTAAAGAAGGCGTCGGGACTGTTGGTATACCAATGGAATCATATACAGATTTACAGTTATAATGCATTTATCATCACACTCAACAGATGGCAGGAAGGGAGGGAGGATAGAGGGATGGAGACGTGTGTGTGCGTGTGTGTGTGTGGGTGTGCGTGTGCGTGTGCATTCTGTAAGAGCGGAACCAAAGTTCGACCAATAAAAGTCTATTGGGATCACGTTGTACTGGTTTCTCTGCAGGTGGAGGCAGACATGTTTGATCAAACATGAGGCTATGATGGTACTGGTGACAATGGTGGGCGTCTTGAGTGGTTTGGTTCAGCGCCCCTCCTCTGGTGGTGGTGTTGGTCGTCGTCGTGGCGTCGGGACTTGGCTGCTTTAATCGATGTACTGGGAGAGCCAGCGGAAGCCCTCGCCGTAGCCCTGCCTCTTCAACACGCTGCACATGAAGACCTCCAGTGGTCTCGTGTTCAGCTCCTTCATAGGAATGGTGCCCTGAGAGAAAAGGGAGGAAGAAAATGTCAAACCGAACACAAAGAGTGGATTCTCAAGTGACCCACTTAAAGGTGCGGTGTGTAAAGTCTGGCCCTGGGGGAGGCGGCCCGAGAATTCAAAATGGCTCGGTTACTTTTTCTTGTTCTAAATAATAAGTAGGATCGTCCATGTGTCAAAACACAAACAGAATATCTACTTTAAACGGGAAAGCCCTCTCCGTCAGTAAAAGGACTTTTTCCTCAACAAACATTAAAGTCTACATGCAGAGACGTCGCTCCATCGGTTCCAGTAGCTTTCCTGTTGTTTTTTTTATAGGTGTGGTATACGAGGCCAGATTAATTTAACGTGCGTTATCAAAGAGCTGGCAGCAGGCAGTTATCAGCAGGAGCCCTGGGACACTTACGCTGTGAGCTGCTTTACTCTCTTTTATTGTGAGGCACGAGTGAATGCTGGGCTCACTGCTGTCTCACTACAGCTGAAGGCTTCGCTAACAAACTGGTGCGGATTAAGCGCTCCCTTCACATTTGACGCGTCTATATTCACGTAGGGAGCCAACGGTTTGATCCGCCGACATTTACCCCTGTACAGTGACTACCATAGACATTTACTATAAACTCACCCCCTCCTGTGTCTCTAGCACTAAGAGTTAAAGGAATGTCTAGAAGATTCAGAAGGTTCTCTTAGGCACTTAAAGGGGGTTGTTTTATCAGTGTAAAGAAACAAAAGCGGGCGACAACTGAAAGTAACAATTGTTTTTTGCTTGATAAACTTGGCTGATTTATATTTATAGGAAGTTCGGAAACGACGGATAGCTCCAGAGGCCCGACGGACGAGTAGGGGATCTTCTCACCTTGCCTGTCGTCTGTCCGTACAACCCAAACATTCCCCTCAGCTGCTCCTCACTGATGGCCTCTGGTCTGTCGATCTTGTTGCCCAGGATCAGGATAGGCACATTTCCGATGGTCTCATCCGTCATTAATGCCTGAGAAGGAAAATAAGACATTACTATGGAGAAGGTGTTGTTCTATTTGTTATCCTTGATTCTGCAGAGAACAAATGTTCCCTCCAGTAACTCTGTTACACTCTTCTGCTCACACTAGACATTCCCTTCTCCCTCCAGAATTAGAAATGACCCACCAATACAAACTGAAATAAGTGGGCGGAGCTACAGCTAAATACGCTCACTTATTCAATTCACACAAATGTCATCAGACATGAGCTCAGAAAGAGCAGAAAAAAATGAAGAACATTTCTGGAAATATTAAACGATTTTTGAGTCCTGCTCCATAAAGGAGATTTGATGAGCGGACTAATGAATGGGATGGATGGAACAATATCTGATAAAGATGTGTAGCATGAAAGAAAAGTCACGTCGCTGTCATCATAATATACGTTCATGCACTGATGGGGAGTTTAACAAGGTGCAATGACAAATCACCGGAAGCCCGAGATCAGCTAATCCAATAAGTTTGTTGAGGACTAGAATGTTTGAAATACAGATAATGTGATAAAGAAGCTTCAAATACAAACTAAAAAATGGAATCTTCAGACAAATCGTAAACCCGTCTGCACAACCAGACATAACCCCTGTTTCAAGGTAGTCAACCAAGATTAGGGCAATCAAATGTAAAATAATCGGCGTATACATGCCTGTGTTATAAGACTATACAGCCTTCAGCCACAGTTTGTTGTGTTTGAGGACATGAAGACAAACAAAACAAGGCCCAAGCTGCTGTCATTAAAATCTGAATCTATGATGTTGGTCTCACATTGTGCTTAAAACGACACTAAATAGTGAACATTGTAATCTCGCGGTATATTATTTAGGTGAATATTTCGGTATTTTGCCTTTGTTTGACCTCACCCTCTCTTATCTGATGCACAAAATACCAGACAACAAGTATTCCAGCGAAAACCATGATCCTGAAGGGTTAAGCCCAGTTGTGAATGCTGTGAAAAACACTGGCCTGAAATTCAACGCTGACCTTGTAGATATCGGATACTTACGTCAAGCTCTGTTTTTGATTCACCCAATCTTTTGCCGTCTGCACAATCCACCAGGAAGACAATGCCGTTGATGGCGGGGAGGTAGTTTTTCCAAACTCTGCGGGCTGCGTGAACCGACACATGACATGAAAACATGAGAGGTGAAGTAAGTATATTTTGCATTCATTTACACGGCCGTAGTACTTCATAGAAGCTTTCTAGAGTATCGGCGGGAACTACTTTTCATAACGAGGAGCAGAGAATGCATTTTGCATTTGCCTACATCTTTGGAAAGAGTGTGCACTGAAGGACAGCTGATAATATCTCATCTCATTTCCGGGGGAAATGGGCGGTTTCATGGGTCGACTAAATGAAGGGGAAAAACGTCAGTGCGCATGAACGCACCTTGTTGGTGGCCTCCAAGGTCGAAGGTGGTGAAAGTCATGCCAGCAATCGTCAGCTCCTCTGAGGCTGAGGGAAGAAATAAAATGATCACGAACAAATCAGATAAGTGTGTCAGCTGAAAAATGTCTCGTCGTCGTTTTTGTGCTACTACAATTCAACAGGAGATAGTTTTTAAGAAAGTGGCATATACATAATATCACCTATTTGTTTTTTTCAACAGATGGTTTTAAATACGTAGAGCGACGTGTGTGTGAGAGACTCACTTGGATGTAAAGTTGGCACATGCTGTCCCAGTCTGTCATCTTTGAGCATGTGCAGTAGCGTTGTTTTGCCAGCATTATCCAGACCGAGGAAAACTAACTTGCCAGATTTCTTATACAGTCCTGAAAATAAAGAAAAGCCAGAAGCGTGTCAGAATGTGAGACTTAGCACTAAGAAGATTTCATTTACACAATCCCTGCATGTGTCACATGTGAGGAAACTCTGCTGTTCAGTCTGGTGGGAGCATACGACACATGACAGATGACTGACAGGCTCAGGCATGCTCTGCTCTATTTAATCCACGGATAGTTTCTCTTTCTGATTCACTAGGAGAACTTGAACAGGCGGCTGAGATCCAACGGCTGATTCTGCATTTTATAATCTCTCTTCTTGTGAGTTAAATCCCTCAGATTTCTAAGTTATCCGATATTCTTATTGTCGCAGGAGGTCCGAGAAGTCCTAGATTATCTGTAACCAAGGTTACGCTGTTGTCCCTGACAGACAGGGTACGTTCCTGAAGAGCCCCCGATCTCCTGCGTTGTACAAATAAATCCCCTGATTGAACCCCTCACAGCCGACCATTCTGAAATGAACTATGACATTTTTTTTTGAGTTAGTGTATAATGATATTTTTGCTTTAAAGGAAGACTGACAACATTTCAAAAATGATTGTCCGTTCTCTCCAATAGATCTACTGACTGAATGGAGGGCAAAGGGCGAATCTAAGGCGGATCCTTCATTTTGCTGATGACAATTCAATGCAATGTTTACCACACTGAGTCAGCAGTGATATCAGGGGGAATTATGAAATTTCTGACTGAGTCAACTCTACAAGACACAGACATTACTCAAAACTGCTGTGTGCAACCCGTCTGACGGGAAGAACAGGAAGAACTGCTTCACAGGAGCATCTCTATCACACACAGCAGAAAGGGACACTTAGGGGACAGGAGTGGCTGGAACACTTGGCATTTTCCATCGTCAGTCTATCACAACACATTTAAAAATCTTCCTCTCCGAAAGTCGTTTTCTATGCTTATGTTTATCATTCATATGGTCTTTAAATTAACCACTCGCCTCAGGTTAAAGTTATTCTACTTTTTTTCTATGTCTGACAGCAACAAGTTAAAAGTCCATCAATAATAATAGATTTTCAGGCAATTATCCCACGCATGAAAATGTATTTACAAACTCCACGCCTCACAGATGTGAGCTGGACCAGTAAGAAATAGCCTCGGTCTGTCAAGATGGCAGATGGGATAAGAGCCGAGGTCATGTGTGGCGCATTGAGGTGGGAGAAATGCCCACCAACTAGAAAGGCAGTGGAACGTGGACGCTACACAACTGGGGAAAAAAGGCCATGAAACGCTGACAAGTTGTTGTTTTTTGGTTTTTTTTGCCGTGAAGATAACTTTGCTGAAAGTGTTTATTTGTACGTAACCATCTATCGCTCTAGAGCCGTTAATGCGAGTCTGTGCGTCACGACATATTCAACCCGACACTTTAAGACACTCCGCCTCTTCCTTTCAACTTTCTAGGAACAGGGTCTACTACTGTACTCTACATTCTTAGCCCAACACCCGACACTGAGCTCCGCAGAATCTGGTGCAAGACAGACTAGTTGCTTTAATAGATAAGAGTGTTCTGGCGATCAATGAAGAGGATAAAACTAGGAAAAATTAACCCGTTAATAATCTCAAACAATCCATATTGACTCAACCATATGGTTTGTTTTAAGAGAGAACAATGCTCTAACATCAGATCCCATATTGTCTCTATGATGACGATAAATACAGTTAACTAGTTTTATCTGAGCTCAGTAAAAAAAAGACAGATTTCTTTGTATCAATTCATATGAGCATAAAATAGACACAATTGGACTTTTGGTTGGGAAGTAACCAAAGTTGGAACGGGAAACAGTTTTTTCCACAAGAAGCTTCATATAATGAGGCACTAAATAGGACCAAAAATACGAAACCAAAAAAAATGGTCCCCATGTGAGAGAATGTTTTAACCATTAGAGTAAATATATAAACACAGAATAAATCTCCTTGAGACAATTCATATACACCAAATTCAGACTAAATCATACCAACGATTCAGAAAGGATGAACGATAACTCTTGGTGATAAAGCTCCCCCTCGTGGTAGATATAGCTAGCTGACCTTTCCGAACATCAATCCAGTTCTTCCCCACACTAAGGTCTATGAGGGTGTAAAATTTCCATTTGATCCATGAAAGGGTTTATGAGTTATCACGTTAGCATAGATAGTGCAGCAGACATGGCTATGACAATACCATAATATCCCAGACTTTTTGGGTATGGTGTAACCGATCTGTTATCCATGTTATGTAACATTTTCAAACATTGTTTGGTGTTTCACAGGACAGAAACTAAGAGCATTACATAGAACAAACAAAAAGAGTCAAAAACTTTGCTTTGAAAGTTGAATTTCTTTGAGTTAGTCCATTTCAGTACTCACCTAAAAACTGTAGTATACTACTGACACTATTAAAAAACCAATCCCACATGGTTGACATATCCGGAGCTGTTGAATCCTGAAAAGGTAAAAAGAAAAGAAAAAGATGACGGTAAGACATATGCATTAAACAAAACAGACGTTACATCTTATTTTCATTGTAACATCCATCATGTGATCATCTGACCATCCGACAATGTTTTTTTCGGGACAGGATCATATTTTGTAATTTCGATGGGGACGGCAATTTCATTCATATTTACCTAGCATGAGTTCTGCGCATCTGCCATTTTAAGTGTAAACAGCAACGAAAAATACATGTTGTGAGACAATGTGTGGTATTTGTACGGAAATGGACTTGCTAGCAGCAAAGGTATGTCTGATATTTAACTCTGGAGGACAGCAAACAGGAGAATGCGGGTGTGTCCAGGCCCACGGAGAACAGATCTATGAGAGAGTAAGACCAAAGCCGGGAGACGTACTGCTGCACGCGTGTGGATAATAGCAAACGCGGCAATACAATAAATTAATGTTCTGAATTTATGGCAAGTAAAATATGTTGACCTTTAAGCATTAAGTGCCTTTCTAGTCATCAGTTTACTTAATATAATTATAATCCATATGAATGTTTTGAACTTATTACACTCAGTCTCTTTCATTGCCAGCCAGCAATAATATACATATTTAATTTCAGTCACTACAGTCTGGTTATGTGTGTGATAGTCATCAGTTTAAGATAGAAGTTTAACATACTTTATTCAGCCCAATTTGGGGAAATTCCATTTGTGGCCATTCTCACTAACTTCCCACTGGTTCATTGAAGTTATGTGCAGATTATTTGTTCCCTGTAAACAGAGGTCCCCGTTGTGGGACCAATAAATGTATATCTTATGCCAATAATGTGCATTATTGGCAAAAGCTCTGAGAGAGGAGAGTCGCCATTAAACAGTTGTGGAGGGGAATTTTCTACGCGGTTTTAAATCCTCATTAAGAAAGAATCTTACATCACCAGCAAGGGCTGCACAATTGAGCATTGCGCAAATTGATAATCCTGACTGTTTTGCACTGGACATCGTAGCCTAGGACTGTGTATGTGACAGATGAACTTGTTTGACCATAGGTCAGTCAGTGTTCACTGCAGAGTGCTCAAAGTCGTAAGATCCCGATCTGACTCCCCTCCAGGTTGTACTGACAGCACAGGTAATGTCGCATAGAATTAATGGTGGAAGGGGATCACATATCTTTTCTTCAGTGGGTTTGCCATTCTCTTGAAGGCTTCACTACTCCTGGTGTTTACTGGACAAATATCAAATGGAGTGTGAGCGCATTAGTGATTTCACCTTGTCTCTGTGAGCTGGATGGGTGTGGCCAAGTGCAGTAAATGGTTGCTGTGGTGGACGCAAGAGTTGATGATTAATAATTCACATTTGCAACGTTTTTATGTCTTCATGCGTTCACCCTAAAGGAATTTCATATTGTTTATTGAAGTGGCCACAGACTTAGTTGTCTTGCCTAGTGATGCAGACCCAACGATGAGGAACCTTTGGCATGAGATTTTTCTCATAACATCACTTTGCTCACTGCAAAACACTTCCATTAACACATTTGATGATATACTTGTTTCTGCACTGCCAGAGACTATAATTTCTATTTTCATCCTCTTCTATTGGTTGCGTATTAATGACCGTACTCGCTCGGACTGAATCCAGGAAACGTTTACATAGGCAGAGAAAAACTGATTTGTCGGGCTGTGGTGTAGGTAGCGCTTGACTTGTTTTGCAGCAGTATTACACCGGCAAGCATTTAACTTAAACGTCAATATTGATTGTGCGCTTTCAATTGCGGGAAGATAAAATGGTGTTCAAGATTAAATTGGATTAACTGTGCAGCCCGATCTCCAGCATAAATAAAATATTGAAACACAAAGGTGTCCCATAAGCTGTCTTAGATCTGAAATGTACGATTGGGTTGATGGTGTTTTCATTAGGCTGTAAATATTTGGACAGTAGGGAAAGAAACATTTTATCTTTGTAGAAATATGTTGATGAGCTTTAAATATCTGAGAATTTAAGTGAAGAAAGGGAAAATTCTGTACATAAATTTGAGTACAATTTACCACATGGAGGAATGATAGTCTTCATGTAACAGGCAATGTAACAGACTATTATTTCAAAAGTAATCAATCCAAATGCAGCATGAACCAGTAGCTGGTCAGATTCGGACATTACAGACTATCTGACTGAAGATTAGCTGATATTTTGTCAGTATCCATTTTCAAGGAGCGAATTACTCGAGACTTCCGAATTATTCAGGCTATGGGAAGTCAGATCCAAGTGCAAATCCAGCTACAACAAGCACAAACAAGTAACAGAAAGGCGTTGATGTTAAAAACTTTTTCCAGCCACAAGTCCGCAAAGTCTAAGGTAAACAAGAACCTAAAACTTTACAGTGTAGCTGAGAATCACGCACTTCATGTCATAAAATTTGTTTGAGGTTAGGTACAAGATATCAAGTAAACAGTGTTTCAAGGATAGATGCATGCCAGAGTTTCTAAATAAACATAAAGAATGAAGTTATACATTAAGTCTAGGGATAACAACAGATGTCTGGATGTTATTTCTATGTGACAATCATTGTGTACTACAGCTCTAAAGGTTGGGAGTTGAAGAGTCATGGCTTACAATATATAGTTAACAGTTTTACTGGTACTTTTCAATGAATGTAGCATTTGTGTTTCCGCACCTCTCGCGTCCATTTGACATGGCTGAGGCGCTGACATTATCTATTTGAAATGCTGTTGTTCAGTGTCTAATATTTTTTCCTTCTCCTTTCGTAATTTCATTGGCTCTAACTCGTGCCACTGGTGGAAATTTCGGTTTATAATCAAAATGTCAACAGTTTTGTTCAGATTTAGCTGACGTAATGTAATCCCACCTCTGTGGAATTATTTTATTTTTTATTTATTATCAAAAAATGTATGTCTACATTATACAAATATTAAGAGCTGAGTAGTGTCACACCAAATTGTTCTTTATTGCTCCTAAATCATATAATAGGCCATTTATTATATGAGTATCAATTTTTTTTGTAAGGGAGAGATGCACATCGTAGTTAAAATTTTAGTTACTACATTTCTTAAGCCTGCGAGGGGGAGTACATGAAGAAAGAGGACAGTCTTGATAGTGTCAAGATGACATAGGGACACAAGATAATGTGATCTAATAAGCACCTCCCCACACATAGCTGTGGCATCAGTTCTGTGAGTTTTCAGCCATTCAACCAGATAGCTGTTGAGGACTGGATAAGAACATTGATTGGCTTTCTACAGTCAATGATAAACTTGTTCTATTCAAAGTCTTTGGGACAGAAGCATGTGAAATTCATACCATTGATCACATATCATCTGAGAGTTCTTAAAAAAGCAACCTGAGTGTTTTGTCAAAACAATCAAAAAAAGACCCACAACAGCCATGGAAATGAAACCTAGTGTTGTAATTTGATCAGATTGTATTCCAGTCTAAAAAAATAGATCCGAGATAGGACCTGTTGCAACTGTGCCCAGTCAACAGCTCTCTGACTGACCAGACAACAGCTTAGTACTTCTGCAAAACAAAAAACAAAAAGTTCATTTACTATAGAGAAACAACATTTTTCCCCTCTTGTAAGTGATATGTAAAGACATGTTTGTTTTATTGGCCCTGTCACATCCAAAAGAGCATGACAGTTAAGGCATTAGAATATTGTAAAGTGTTGCTGACCTCTAACCCCTGTTGTATAACAAGCAAACAACTACAGGGCTAAAGTATAAGTTAGCCAAAGTTCAACATCATGCAAATACAGATGATATACACGTCATCGGTGGCAAAAATCAAGTCCCACAGGTTCCCAAGACTGCCCCTAGTGACTGCCCCAACACGGGTTGGCATTACAGTGACATGGGACATAATGCGGCCATGGGCGAGAAATTGTTTGACAGTAATCATAGCAAATACAGGCTCATACAAGTCAAATAAAAACATTGAAGTTACAAAAAAAGACTGACTGAAAAGAATGAAAAAAAAATCACCAGTCTTCACCTTTCAGCAGTTGTCATATGTTATTATGCACTTCATGATCTAATTAAAAATTAAAAAAAAAAAATCACAATTTTCTACGATGTCTTATGGTTAATCGGAACGGGTTCCCTATAAGTTTAATAGCAATACTGGTTAACCAGGTTACTTAATGCAAACATCTCAAGAGTAGGATTTTTCTGCAATTGTAAGACAACATTTTCTTTGATGATACGACCTCACAATTCCCACTTAACTGCACAAATTCTTGATATGAGATTGTGAAGCAGCATAACGTGTGGAACAGAAGCCAGTCCAGCTATTCGAACCACTGTCAACGTAGCAGCAAAGTTAGCCTCCAGTGCTAATGTTACATTGAATACTGGGCTTAAACAAGTTCCAAACTGCAAAAACAAAAATACATGCTGCCAAAATATTGGAATAATAACAATTATGTCCAAAATATCGGAGTATAATTTTGTGGAGCTTGGGTGAGGCCGGCTAGTACGCAAACGGGAAACCACTAGCTACGTGTCATACTTTCTAAAGACGACGTTGCATCGAGTGGCTACAGGCTATGTTAGCCAACTAGCAGTGAGACACTAATAAAAGCGAATAGCTTTGTTCATGCGAGTATATACCCATAATTAATAAGAACAATAAGAAATCCAAAAGCGCTTCAACTTCAGTTTATATCCAACTCGACGCTATTAGGTAACAGGGGAGTTAGCCAACTTCGTGTTAGCAATGCTAACCTAGCATCGCTGTGAGCCGGCATGAATTGCTAGCCAATGAGCCATACGCTCATTTACTACTCTTTTCTGACCAATGTTTAGGTTTTGTAGGTATAAAACTTACCCGCTAGTTAGATGTAGAGTAATTTAGCCTAATTATTCACTCTAAAAGTCATGTAAATTGGTCTTCTTGTTGGAAAAAAAAAGAGAGCCTGCGTATCGCCAGGTCTTGCTCTCCTTTTTCGTGTTTTGTTACTGAGCCACGACACTGCAATGGCTGTCCACCAACTGTGCCCAGCCGCTTCCTGTTTATGTTTCACAAACATCCCTCCGGTCGGGAACTGTACGTCGGAACTGAAATAAACCAATTGTGGAGTATTATTTGTTATCAGACAATTTCCACACGCATATAACACCTGTTTTTTTTTTTTAAATACAGTTTTTCATTTTAAGTATGACCCAAAACATGATTGCCCAGGTTTAGTTACATTATTAAACATATAATTTCGACTTGTTCAAAAAAGATCTTTATTTATATACAAAGGTATGAAAACAAGACAACAATGGTGGAGGAAATCACAAAAATTCACAAATATTATTAAATATTTAAGAGCCAAAATAAATTGAAATTTGCTATGTAACCAAATAAACATTGTTTAATATGAAATAAAATAAAAGCTAAATAAAATAGACATATTCAAGTAAACTCTAATATTGAAAAAAAAAGAGCAAAACATTAGAGGTTAGAAGTGCAAGGACTTTGAGATGAACCTATGGATTTTTTTCTGTATTCTTGTGCATTTTTACCATCCTTTTTAGGGATTTAAAAGTAATTGGTGAAGCTGGGTAGGAATATTATGAAGGATGGATTACTTCTGTTTCACTGTTATGTGTGAATATATTTGCCAAGATAACAATCACATGTACCAAATCTGAAATTTTTGCATCCAGGTGATCCATTAAAAGAAACGATGTCAATATGAAAACATAGGAATACCATCAATCTTTAGTGGTAGCCAGCGATGGATGTCCAACCATAAGAAACCAGAAATGTAACTTTTAAAGAATAGATATACATAGGTAGACTTAGGTATTGTATACATGTATATATATATTTGTATTCATGTTATTTATCTATTTCATTTTTATCTTAGTTCACTTCTCAGGGGTAAGTTATATATATATTTTCTTTATTTCTTAAGGAGAGAGAGAAACGCCATTTCAATTTTCTGTATGTCCTTGCAAGTATAGCAAAATTTACCAAATGAAAATCATGAATCTTGAATAAATGGTTGATCGTTTTAGGTTCTGTTGAACAAAAAGGTACATGGATATACTTCAAATTTAAATGTGTTATTGAGAAAAAACACTAATCACTAAGCTTACACACACCTCTCCACATATCGTTTGGTATTTTAAAGTAAATTTTGCTTTGGGTGGGCACCCCTTTGGTGATCATTTGAAATATGTATGGTAAGATTAGCGGACATTTTTTCAACAGCTCCAAATATAAATACTTTGACAATAGACAGTATTCATATTGTGCAGTAAAACAATTTGAAAATGTACTTTATGCTCTTGTTTCTCGTACAGTGGTCATTCAAGAACACAAGAGGAAGTGCCACGTGTACACACTGCGCATGCTCGACGCTTTTTACGTTGATTCTGATGGGTGATCCCAACTTCCGGTGAAAGGGGAGAAGTGTCTCACACGATTACAGTGACTAGGCCTATCGTTACTCACCCGTAGGTAGTTCAACGGCGTTTCGGCGATAGCCGTGGCCATGTAATCGCTGACAAGTCAGCTAATTAAGTTTTAAGAAATTAAGTGACGTTGCCTGAGGTGCTGCTTTTACTTGAGACACAAATATAAACGTTACCAAGCGACTAGCAGCTAGTTAGCCTGCTAAATACGCAACTAGCTATACTCCAACCAAGCACCTCTAAATTAGATCCTGGTGTCTATTTCAAGATGTCAACTGCGGGGTTCAACTCTCAGAACGGAGCAGGAACAGGTCAACCCTATGTGAATGGTGAGTAACATCAAAATGCAACGTAAAGTTAGTTTAAGGAAAACATAGCTAACATTTGCAAACTAGCTAATACGCTTATTCCACCAGCAGGCTTGGATCTTGTTTGTGGCTTGCTGTTAGCAACCACCTAGCTTAGTAACGCTGCGACGTCAGGTAACCAAGAGCGACCTGTCAGGTACACAGGTTAGGATAACATTATACTCAGCTTGATCTGTGGTACCCTAACGACTTAAGATGGCAAAATCCATTGATACAGTGAAGTAGCTATAACTCTCAATAACTACATTTCACCAATGCTTGCTATATTTTTATTTAGTGGGCAAAACAACTTGTTGATATATTGAGGGTCTATCAACATCACGGCAATTACTTTAAAACCATAATTGTTGATGTAACGTCGTCGGATAAGGGTTTATTAATGTCATGTTGTTCGTTTAGCCGGAACATTTTCCTTGTCACATCATAATGAATAACGAGCGTTGACTTGTGTCTTCACTTGATTTTCCCCAGGGGCTTTCCTATGTAGTTTAATCTCCAATGAATAATGTAACATTTACCTTCATTTCTGACTTCACCGTTGTCTAACGCTGATTATGGGTAGAATGAAATAGCTGGGACGTGTTTGAGTTCTACGTTGTATTGTACATGTGGCATATTGGTCATGATCCAGATGTTCCTGCAAAATTGTCTCCAGGCTTTAAACCTTATCTTTTTCCGTTTGGGATTACACATATTTCCTTATAGGTCAAATGCTCATTGAGAAAGAACAATCTAAAGGCACTCTGTGTCAGCTGACAAGTGTGCTTTTGCTTAACCTTGAGATTGAGTAGCTTTTCCCATGATTGCACGCTGAAGTACTTTGTAGATGAAGCAACTTGAACTCAAATGTTAAATGGTGGCTTTCTAAAGCTGTAGATTGAGGTGTATGTGAACTATTGTTCGCATTACATCCCCTGAATCAAATTCTAGCTCCCTCGAGTCAGAAGGGTCATTAAATGGTGTTGATCCATTTCTGTTCTTTAAACTCTGATCGCCCAAAAACAGTGTAAACAGACCTTCAAAATATGTCACTGAGGCTTAATATAAGGATTATTTCAGAATATCTCTTGTAAATTAATTCCTGTCATGTCAAAATTAGAATGAGATTAAATATTGTTGGGTTCATTTTTGAAAAACAAAAAAAAAGATTTTCAAATTTCTACCTCACAATGTTTCCGCAAGTCATATTTGTACAGCAATTATAGAATATGGCCCTAAGCTCAACATATAAAGACTGAAAGCAACTGCTATAAACCTACCTACTTAATCTAAACTTTACATTCGGGTGTAAATTAGGTAATTTGCTAAAATAGGCCACAGTAGCCACAGTAGGCTTTCTTGGTTGCGTTGTAAGTTCTCACCTGGAAGGTTAAATATGCTAACCTAAGTTGACCTGTTATGACCTGAATTCAATTTTTTAGTAGAGGAAAATATTTTCTTAATGTAGAGGTATAAGATAATGAAAAAAGCCCTGGTAATATTACTATCACATCATTTCTCATTTTAAAGCTCTAACATTTAAACAGATATGAGCAGATGACTTAATATTTCCAGCTGTTATCTGTTGACAAGCATTACCCAAATACTTCCCAACGTACCTCACAATCAATGTTATCAATGATAAAATGATCTTGAAAGGTCTATCTTCAAACTCATCTACTCCTCAACTCTGAATACACAGTGAGGTTTTATTCCACGCAAAGCTGACTGTGATCGATCAAGAACTGTAACCAAGTGGAAGCTTTAGTTCTTAATCTCCCTGCTCTCAGGAAGGACAAAGATTTGAGGTGGATTATGTGCCGTCATCTATTTTAGCTAATTGAGAAGAGTTGGTTTCTAATCCTTTCTCGCACTGCAGACTTAGCTCTGCCTCAGTTATGCAGTGCGGGGCTAAATGTACAAGAATGGAACTGCTTGCATCACTTAACCATTCAAGCAAACACTGATTTGGAATTTTTCTAACAATTAGGTTTCCATTAAGGCAACACATTCATTGATGAGAATCGCTTCTCTGATCTATCGCTTTGTTTCAATGGAGTACTACTTAAGTAACTCAGATCTGTTTTTTCCTGCTGTTTACGCAAATTCTCATCTTATATAATTTCGTTAAGATCCTGCTTTGATATTTGGTATGCCACATAACAATTTGGTTTTCAGGAAAGTGAGAAACAAATCCCATATTTCAGCATTATTTCACATCGACATAATATGCAGTGAACGAATTCATAATGGTGCAACAGTGTCTTTAGGTTTTCTTTTAACTATATTTTGACATGTTTGGTCGGACTCGGCTTAGAACCCCACACTCACTGACACTCAGTGGGCAGATCTTGGTGAATTAAATCCAGGTTAAGGGATTAAACCCTGTCAGTTCATTGGTCATTTGGTGGAACCCGAGTGATTTTCCCTCTGTGTTGTCACTACGGACTCTGTGCCATCTGGTTTTGCAAACATTTGAGCAAATCTAAGACCCAACATTAGAATTAATTCAAATATGAATGAAATGCAAAAAAAGGCTGTTTTCTGATCATTTTTGTATGCAAATGACTTGCTCCCTTTTTGAAGTTAAACACTTGGATTTAGAGTGTCTAGTAAAAAAAAAATAAGCATTTCAATCGAGTTGTGTAATAGATCTGGTGAAGGTTGACTAAACCAGATATGTGTGATTTTTGGTATGAGAAGTACGTCATAACTACATAAACATTGACATGCAGAAAAACATGAGTGTATCTCACTTCCTTTTTTCGCCAGGTCCATCCCAGAATCCAGTTGGCCTGCAGCAGCTGCCTGGGGCTAGCTATGGAATGGCTCATCAACCCACCTACAACCCAATGCAGGCCAAAGCTCCCGCTCCCCCTGGTCCTGGACTGTACCCCTCTGGACCATACCAGCCCGTTCCCCCAGTCAGCTCCTACATGCCTGGCCCTACAGCTACTTCCTACCCAGCTCCCTCTAGCCATTTGCTGACCAGACCTCCAATGAGTGGCCCTCCGTCCCATACCCCTCCTCAGTCGGTCAGCCCTAGCCCTGGTCCAAGGCTTCCCCCTCCACAAACCACACCTCGCCCTCCTGCAGTATCTTCTAGTGGCTACTACGCACAGCAGCCCATGCCTCCAGCTTGGCAGTACAATAAAGTTCCCCCACCAATGGGTCTAACCACTTCCATGGCCCCACCTCCCCATGGCTCCGTGGCTAATCATGTGAGCCCAGTTGCTAGCTCGGCAGCACCGCTACCACCACCTACATCAGCAGCTTACAACTTTGCACCACCACCACCACCCCATTCTGCTACCCAGCCGCCAGGCCCAAGGATGCCCCCGGCCTCCGCGCACGGATTCATCCAGCAAGGTAGGAAAACCATTGGCTCCATTGGGGTTCAACTTGTCCCCCCCAGATCCACTATATCATTTTAGAGTTGAATTAAAGATTCAGTGTGTTGGATTTTTCCAAATCTAGAGACTAAATTGCTACAATCTGCCAAACCCCTCAATTCACCCTCTCCTACAGGGTTCACTTTAAACACAAAAGGCCAATCTCAATCATGAAAGCAGCCACATTTTATTTTCGCATATAGTTTAAGATAAAAGAAAAACACAATATAATATCACAATGTATAATTGTGCATTTAACATTGAAGTTGGCTTGGAATGTAACCCTCACCAATTTCTCACATGGTACCTTTTTAAGATTTTATGTTTTGGCATTCGGTCTTGGCATCGCCATATTTTGATGACTATCTTAATCTGTGCTTCTTTGACTTTGAGGTAACCAAACTTCTATATAATGGATGTTGTGTTATGATTGTGTCAAGCATTTTCTCTCTATTGGAGGATTAAGCTCCAAGTTCTCCTCCTGCACTTTTGCTGAATGAGCTCCGTATGGTTGGTTAAAACAAAGAGGGTGAGGATCAGGATGTGTACCGTGTCAGTGCAGGGAAATAATGGCTGAAAAGATAATATTTCAAGTATATGAAATAATATTTCAAGTTCAAATGTGCAATCTAGCATTCTTCTTGTTTGAAATGCATTTTTTTTAATTTTTTTTTTTTAAAGAAATAAATCATAAAACTCATTCATTCTTAGTTTCTGATAATCATACCGTTTTTACCATTATATTACATTTAGATGAGCACACTCTAAGCTTATTTTGGAAACGCGTCGACTATGCAGAACAGACTAGGTTGTTGAGGGCATTTTTCCCATGACTGCATAGAAATGGCCAGTTTTCCAGTGCCAGTTTTTCATTGGAGCCACTTATAGTGTGCTTGCAAAGTAAAAAGCAGCTAATCATTCCAGTTGGAGATGGTCACACAATGGTATGTTTTAACTAGGTTTGAATGTTCCGTGCCAGTTTGGACCAGAAATTAGGCCGTGTCGGGTGGTGTTACTGCACAAAGGTTTAATCGTTTCACCTTCCATCGTAGACGCTTCCTCTGAGAGAGCTTCTCGGATGAGAGGTGACGTTTCTTTGAAACCTCCGAAGGAAGTCCATTTGCTCCTGATTAATTCTTTGACAAGTACCGTCACCAGAATGAATGAGAATCTTTTCAAACATGGTATTAACAGAATGTTTGAAAAAAACATTTTGTGATCCGTGCTAATAAGTGATAAGCAAATCATCAAACTCGTGATGAGACCCTTCTTGAATAAGATGAGTCAAAACAAGAAATCAGCTGTAATAAAATGAGTCCGGTCAAGTATAGTTAATTAACTCAAGGATCCCCAAGATGTCATCGGGACAATTTCTTAAAATAGTTTTTTCAAAATAGGCCTTTGTAATCGCCATTCCTTTCCCCTTCCAATAACTTTAGTAACATTTTTACTGTATTTCACCTCTCTCTCCACTTGCTCCTTTTGCTTACTTAGGTTGCAGATTTGCATATCTAGATCACTGACATGTTGGAGCTGGACATTGTCCTCTGCTCCTACGTTGAACATGTCGGCTGGTTGCTGCATCTGGCTGCCTCCCAAGAACACTAGCCCGTCTATTCGGAATTGGTACAAAGTTCAAATAAGACCTTCATGGTTTCCAGTGTGATTCCTAAGCAGCACTAATGCCGGGCTTTTCGGCCTTTATTTTAAGATATAGGTTGTATTGATGTTTGCATTCCATTGGTGATACTTGCAGAGCTCACACACATCTATCCTCTGGACATTTTTACTTTCTTGGGGTCAATCTACAAGTGTTGTTTCTGTTTTAGAGGTTTGGTTCCAGAGGCAAACACAAGGGAACTCGTTGAATCTAACTTAGTGTAAACCTCAGTCTCTCTGTCACCAGAGTGTCTCTTAGTCTATAGTCAGATTATAAACAGTCTTCTTATAAAGAACCTACTTTTCACGTACAAAGATGATTTGATCCAGTGTTCTCTGCTTGGACATTACTTACAACCATGTATTTCTTTAATATTGTGTTAAGCCCCATATATCTATTAATATCTGATTATTTCTAATCTCTTGACAGTACTGTCTCTATGATTTCACTGCTAAAATTTTATAGTGGAGTCATTTTTTTAATTTTTTTTTAGCCAGCTGAACTTTACAACTCCCTCTGCTCATTCAAAATGCAAAAGAGCTCCACGTGCACAACTTGTAATAAACCGGATTATCATTTAGTCTGAATCATGCAGCTTCATCTCGATTTAATCTCCGATATCATTTAGTCCTCACACACTTTCTCATTTTAAAATGATGAGTTCTCCCCAACGGATAGCCAGATTATCACGTTCCTAAATTAGAAGCCAAACAACTTCAGCGTTTATACAGGGTTACTGGCTAATAATGAAATTAAATCGAATAAATAAAGCTGTTAATGTGAAGAAAATGCTTTTTTTTAATCTCTTAATAAACAGGAAAGAAAGAGATGAGGAACAATTGGAGGATACTGTGGTTGCACTTGTGTCAAACTGCGTCCAGCAACGTAGTGTAAATAAGTCAAATATCATCGTTGGTGCTGATATTTTAAATAGATTCAGAAAAAAACTAAACATTGGCACTTTTCCAACTTTCCGCTGTGCATAAATTATAGATTATTAACTTTAGAAACAAAAATGTGGAATATCCTTTCAGTGTCAATCATGAAACGGTTGCTTCTGTCGCTTTCAGCAGAGGTTTTTTTAAAAATATTTTTTAATATAACCTTTATTTAATCAGGATAAATCTTCATTAAATTAAAATCTCTTTCTCCGAGAGGGACCAGGCCAAGAGAAGAGCATTGAAATTGTTTCAACAATACATGGACATAGTCCACAAACATATAGAACTCTAAATAAGGGTAAGAACCACAAATGAAGGAAAACAAAGAATTAAAGACGGAATAAATCCAGTCCAGAATGGTTGCAGTGCAATTTCAGAAACAGTTGAATAAATCAACAGTATTATTTTCCCAATCCCTCAGGACAGATTTAACTCCCCCAAAGTTCCTTGTGAGAATGATTCCACTCGTCTTCTGCACCCCTGCTCTTTGACGTTTCACTCTTTGATTGACCCGGTCCGTGTTTGCTGTCAAGTAAACTGTATAAAAGGTAGAATTGTGTTACAGTAAATAACCTTTGAACGTAGTCCCCGTTCTTGCTTATGAATACATTATTCCTTGAGTCTATTTGAGTCCAGATGCATCTGATTTGTCTGCAGAGTGAGTGGAGATGATGGTGGTTGGCAGGATCAGGGTCCGTATGGCCACCAGCTGCTGTCCTTTCTAGTCGGAGCTAATTTGGTTTCACATCAGCGATGTCTTTTAAGTTCATGCCATAGGGCGCTCTTGTCACATTACGTTGACATAACTTCAGAAGGCAAATGTTTGCAGATTTGCCCCGTCTCTAGGAGAAAGTCTGATGAACATTTCTTACTATTTCGACCCAAACATAAATGATGGTCTTTTTTCCCCTTTCTTCACCAGGCACTGCACCTCCACCAATGAATCCCATGGCCCCTCACACGTACCAGCCAAGTGGAGCTCCCTATGGTGCCCCGCCTGTAGGACCACCAGCAGCTACGAAACCAATGCCACCTCCTCCTGGACCCCAAATGTCAAGTGCTACCCCTACGCCACCCAAGGCAGATGGTATGTTTGTTTCTTTTATCTTGGCATGTTTGATATTTTTGCTTTGTCTTTTGAAATGAAAACCGTGTGAAAGCGCCCAATCCGGAACCTTGGCCCACTCGCTGCTCCACCAGTCATTTGTATTTTTATAGTGTCTGATTAACTTTAATGGATCTCAAAGGCAAGGAAAAGAGCTCAGCAGGCCAAGACTTGTAATTTATAATTAACACTTTGAATGAACTGTGTTGAACAAAAAAATAATTTTGATCTGCTTCTCCTGACCAGTTCATCTCAGAGCCGTTGCTTGGGGTCAGATTGTAAAATATTTTGGGTCTCTGTCAGACCAAATTGAGTCCGTAAAATGACTCTTTGTTTATATTGATGCATTCAGTATCTCAAATAATAACACAGCTGCTCTGATGCAAAGATAAAAAGTAGTCACTGCTGCACCTTATTTTGTCGGGATGAGGCTTTAGGTTGGTCAGAAAACCTGTGGAAACATTTAAAGTCAATGCAGACGAGTATATATATATATATATATATATATATATATATATATGTATATATATATATATATATATATATGTATATGTGTATATATATATGTATGTATATATGTATATGTATATATGTATATGTGTATATATATATATATATATATATCTGACTCCAATAAATCATATTACGTTAATGGGAGTTTTTTTTTTACAAAACCCTGTTTATCAGACAAAACTTCCCATTTGATTTGAGGCATTCAATCAGGAGAACTGCTTGTATTACGCAGGGGATTGGGGAGTTTTGGGGGATATACCCTTGCTGTCGGGGACGGTGTAGGCCTTGTTTTGACCATGTGACAGTATCTTGTTTTAATGAAGTAGTCATTTTTGTTCTGACGATCTTCCCTTGTTTCTCTGTCTTTCCTACTTCCTTCCTTTACATGCCAGCTCAGTGTGGGGGGGTTTCTCACAGCACTCTTCCCCCCTCTGAGCCCGACTGCCAGGAGGGCGATATTGAATGTCCAGGTGTGGCCATATTGTCCTAGTAGCCCGTTCTTACCGTGCTGTTTCTTTCTCGCCGTCTCTAGGGATGCACTTATTTTCAACTTAAAGGTTCAAAGTGTAGAAGTTATTGGCATCTCGCAGTGAAGTTCCCCCATCGCAACCCTGAGACCCTGAGAACACACCGCGTCGAAATGACTTTGTCATCTCGACCCTTTCTGAGCAGCCTATCAAGTAAAGAGGTTCCTTTAGAAATATACATTTATACCGCTGAAAAGTCAGGAATAATTACGGAATCATCATCGCTGCCACCGCCACAAATCGTTCGCATTAATGCGATTACTCAATTACTATTCATGGATCATTTTCAAATTCTATGCCTCCTTCATAGACCTCAGTGCGTGGAAACACTGGGTTGATTTTGCATTTACGTTGCATTTGGCCCAATACCAAAATAAAGAAAGACACAAACGTAAAAAGGTTAGTAACAGTAATGGATAGAAATAAATGGAATTATTAGTCCGTGGATAAACTGGGATACTTCGTGGGAGGAAACCTCATAATAAATATAATAAGTGTTAAATGGGAAACTATTAAATTGCGCAGTGTTAGATTTAATTACACTTAGCAACTGCATTTCACGCAAATCTTTACTCACTATGTGGAGCTCCTTTTACTAAAACCACTGGTTCTGGACATAATTTCATATTTAATTTGAGGAGTTCAAACAGCCTTTACGACGCAGAGGATTGGGGGGCTTTTTTCGGGGATAAACCCTTGTTGGTCGGGGATGACTGCGCGGACTTAGATGTAGAAATCTCATGTAGCTATTATCTACTCTGTAAAACTAGCGGTCGAAGCTTTCCCTCTGTAGAAGAGCTCCGCCTCATTCTGAACGAACATAAATGTGATGGGCTGCTGATACAAACACGTTATGGTTCTTATGTTCCATTCATTCCAAACAATCAACCTAAATCCTACACACTGAACCTTGGTGACAAATGTAAAGCTCTGCAGAGTCCTCTGATACAAAGATCTAGTCGTACTTTTCAAGAAAAGGAAGGAAGATCAAGCTTGGAGAGACGAGTTGCTTTGCTTGATCTCTGTAACTTTTGCTGAAGTCGTTGGTTGTTTGTGCTGTTTCAGCGCACAGCTTTATTTTTGTTTCGTATAAGTGCATCCCTGGTAAACACATTCCTGTTAGTAGTTTTTGTCTCTCTTTCATCCATTCCCACCCTATCACCGAAATGACCAAGAGAGATGTTTCTCTAAAGCTCCATGACTCCCCAACACCGGCATCGTAATGAGTAGTATTGTTTCTCCTCAGATATCTTGGGGTTGGATTATTTGCATGGAAATAATCAAAATAAGGTGTCAGTTATTTTGTCACGTCATATCTGTTTGCTTTGAAACAGGAACGGTGACGGGAAATGGCCCTCAAGCCCCGAGCAGCTATAATCATGTTGACAACAATGGTGGTGAGACCATTTTTTGTCTTACCTTGGATCATTTTCACAACGGTAAAATTCGAAGTCTAGCTTTTGTGTTCGAGTTTGGTTTCAAAGTATTCGGAAGAAGCTACAGAAGTTCTATAAAATACACATTATTAAACCCGTCTGCAGGGTATACTCCTAAGAATTCCATTACGTAACATAAAACAAAAAGAATAACGAATAAAAACGAGAATATTTTATTATATTTGCTGGTCCACAATTTCTTTTTTTGAAGTCCTTCCTGGTGCCCAAACCCCAGAACTCACTACAAGCTATGCCAGAACATTCTGTACGACATTTACACATTCCCAATTTTACAGTTATTATTTAATTTATACAATCCTCTAAGGATGTTTCTCCTTTCATCTTTACACTTTGTCTCTACGTGTTTTTCTTTTCTATGTAGTTTCTTTTTTTCCTGCTTTATGGTTACTCTGGGTGCCATAAAACTGGCCCATGGGGACAAACAAAGGTTCTTGAAGAATAATCTTATTATTATTGACGTTGTTTTTTCCTCACAGCTGGCCTGCCCCAACCTGGACCCCCGGGTCGACATCTGGGCCACTACCCTTCCCTCCCTCCAGGATACCAGAACACTTCGCCCCCCCACAACACCTCTCCAATGCATCCTTCAATGCAGCCTTACACCCAAGCACCTCAGCCATACCAGCAGGTGAGAGTGGAGTCACGTTCACATCCCTGGTGAACTCCTTCTATTCACTGTTTGCTGTTTTTGTCTGGGATGGCGGTGGAACAATGTGCTCCCCCACTTCTGCCATGAAGTCTCTTTTCACCTCATAGTTCTGTAAAAACAACTCCGTCTGTCCAAGCTCTGCACCAATGTTATATAGATGCATCTAAAATTGTTAAAGCAAAGGTGATGAGGTGAAGATAGAATGTATCACCGAGCCTAGACACAGTAGAACTCGTTTGTTTTGTGATATTTTAGTGAGACATTTTCTAAAAGTGGATGCAAGAGAATTCCTTTTCAAAGACCGCTCCACCCCCTACCGTTGTCGGTCTCATCCGTGACTCTCAACGATCTCTAAACATTGCGTTTTAGTTTGGTTTGCCGGCGGCGCAGTCAAACAATATAAATATTCATTGCCAGAGGATATCAGCAAATATTTCCACCAGCAGCTCAAAGTATGAGTGACCAGCCAGGCTAAATCCTTTTCTTATCAGAGGTTTTGATAAATTGTTCTTCTCCCCTTCTCTCAGTTACCTGGTGGCCCAGGGCCCGCCCAACTTAGCCCGTCCCTGGCGGCCATGAGCCTCCAGTCCAGCACCCCGGAGGCCCTTAGAGTAGTCAACCTGCTACAGGAGAGGAATCTGCTGCCACCAAACCCAATCCCCGCTCCGACACCCTGCCTCCCACAGGACCTGCAGAAGATCAACTGCAGCCCAGAGTGAGTCCTGGTGGACGTCTGTCGACAGTCTGTGTCTGCATTTATTCTCTCTCGGTTCACGATCCTATGGAACTTACACATCCTATAATTACTGATGTAAATGTATTGTCCTTTTAGCCGGGTTCGTCACACTCACGAAATATCAGTTGACAATTTATTGTAATGCAAATTATTGCGATTAACGTTTTGGGAAAAAATCTCAAACTCCCGCCCCTTCCTGGTTTCCTGTATCGTTCTTTGTATCTCGTACTAAACGGTTCCACAGTGAGGAAACGCAAAACACAAGTTGTGATTCAAAAGTTGTATTTTGTGTAACTGAGGTGGCTGTAAAGGTGAATTCTATTTTGTTCTATGATCCAAACTGTTTTGTGTGAGAGAAACATCAAAAAAAAAAAAAAATCTTTTCAAGGCGCTTTAGTACAAGTTACGTTAATAGTTATAATAATAATAATAATACAAATCATCGAGTAGAAAAAAAAACCATTTATTGGCCCCGTCACGTATGCATTCAGACTCTTAGTAGAAACTTAATAACAGTCACTTTAGTGGACGACCCGCTCTTATGGCGTCTGTCAAAGATCCGCAGATTTGACGAAGTAGTCGATACGTACGGATAGTTTGTATTAACCGATCCTTCCGAGATCCTCGTCTCTCCTTCATCATTTGACTTTCCGGTTGAATGATCGGTAACGTTCGTGTCAGCTGGGGATTATTTCGGAGTTTTTGCTCCGTAAGAGAAGAACATTGCACGAAGCGCTCAAGGTTGATATTATTCTCCACTTGTTGCACAACAACAGTGTGACAGAGTGTCAGTCGAATATATCAAACTGGAAGGCAAAGTGGAAGTAATGAAGTGACATGTCTCCTTCATCCCACTGTGTTTATGCAGATGACGGAGACGACTGACAATTACGCTAAATTACTGCTATTTACTCAAATAATTGCGATCAGACAATTATAATGTTATAACTGGAACAAGCCTAATTTAAGTTTTTGCTGGAAAATGATAAAAATGTACCTAAGGGAGGGGGGGGGGGATCAAATCCCCAGCATTTTCTCTCCATAGCTGAAATGTGAGTTGCTTGTCTACGTGTCGATTCCATTCATCCCTTTAAATACTTCTATTTCTTTTCCCAAACTCTCCAGGGTCTTTCGTAGTACGCTCACCAGCATCCCCCAGAACCAGTCTCTACTCAATAAAGCCAAGATGCCTCTGGGCCTGCTGCTCCACCCCTTCAAAGACCTCTCGGTAATTCCCCCGTTCAACGTGTGATGTGCACAAACACTGACCGGACACGTAAATGTAAGATGTAAGACTCGGTGTAGGGATTACTTGCAGTGAGGGGTACGATTTAAGAGTCAAACTGTAAGCACAAGAGTACTTCTTCCCGGCTGATCCAGATTTTCTGGCCGGACTCCTTATTGGTTTTAGTGATCTCTAAAATGTGAAATGATCCCTGTTGCAAAAGTCGAGTCACGGGAGGTTCGTTTCGTGGTTCATTCAGGGACGAGGGCGAGGGCCAAGTTTGTTTTCTGGAAAAAGGGTTTGACTAAATACAGCCTTGGGTAAAATGTATTTGTTGATGTGTTATTTGAGGACACAGGTCCCAGAGAGATGGCAACAAGACATTTTATTCAGGGAGGCCACTTAAGACGTTATGCAATGAAGATAATTAGAAGTGTGTGCCTTTTGTGGTTTTTCCTTGTAGCAGCTTCCTGTGGTGACATCCAGCACCATCGTCAGGTGTCGTTCCTGTAGAACCTACATCAACCCCTTTGTCTCTTTCCTGGACCAGAGGAGGTGGAAGTGCAATCTGTGCTATCGGGTCAACGATGGTAAGAAAGAGTGGGAGAAGGAGGGATAGAACGGAGATGGTCATCTGAAAGAGCCACAGACGGCCTGTGAGAAGAAAAACCAATACAGCCCAGCAACTCTGTGTGTGAGGATGAAGGAGAAAAGAAAAAAAAACAGTACTCTTTATTTACTCTATTATGAGGCGGCAGCATTTAGGTAAAACAATATTGACATGGGTAACCCTCAGTGGGCTAAGACGAACCTGCAGGGTGAACAAACTCACTGTAAATCATCATCATCATCGTCAGTGTGATGTTTAAAATCTTCGTCAGATGTTACATCTCACAAACGAAACATCGATCAGCCAGAAACAATAAAACCGTCCAGCTCACATTGGTCAGCTCCCCTTCTCGCCACCAAACACCTTTGTGATTCACTCTGTGTTCACACACCTTTCTGTGAGACTCAACCTTTAGAGAACACCCAACCAGGGCTGCAGTTCTGGAGAAGACATTGCTGTGGTTCTAA
The DNA here is from genome assembly GCA_009660295.1 of Lophius piscatorius. Taxonomy (NCBI): domain Eukaryota; kingdom Metazoa; phylum Chordata; class Actinopteri; order Lophiiformes; family Lophiidae; genus Lophius; species Lophius piscatorius. The sequence continues at coordinate 7,241 of VRLP01005161.1, read as the reverse complement.
GTCGGGGCTGGTCTTTGTACATTTAAGCTTTACTGACTTTTAAGATATAACTGAGCCACTAAGAGAGAGGATCATATTCTGATGCATGTATTGTACCTTTTCCTTCACGCGACTCTTTCTTTCTTTCTTTTGTCAACACCAATGAAGGTGCTCAGAATATGGGACGAGGGTCTCAGGGTCGCAAAGTTCAGTGTGACGGCAGGAATTTGTGTTTAGATGATTGAAGTAGGACTTAAGGTGGATGATGAGCTAATTAAAAAAAAAAAGAAGAAACATTCCACTTTTTCTCGATGCTTTTGTAAAAGTCTAATTTCTGAAACTCATGCATTTTGGTTAATGCGTTATTTATACTATTTTTACAGGGTTGCAATGGTTTGAGTCATTTTTCTCAAAGGATAAAAGGGCGGGGTTACGGTCATTTACAAATGTGCTACTCGCGCCCTGAAACATGAAGGGAACTCAGGCTCTGACCTCCATTGATACATTTTAACAATTACGATTCATTGATTTACCCTCGATAAACGGGGAGGGTTGCGTCTGGAAGGGCATCCCTGAAAACTTATGGCCACATCAATATGTGGACCACGAAACTGAATCCACTCCGGATCGGTTGGGCCTCGGTTTAACAGGTACCATGACTGGTACTGTTAGCCAGCAGGGAACCGGCCACAAGGTGGAAACAAGATGACACTGTGGCGAGCCAGAAAGGGAGCCGCCGAAAAACAATGAAGACAGTATTTCATTACCGGCTCTGACAATACATCAACGATCACCGGGCTGTCGTCTCACTCAGCGCCGACCCACTGACCTGTCTGATCGGTTACACCGGATGAGTTAAAGTCTGGAGACTATTGTGCTTTAAAGGCCCACAGAGATCCTGGTCTACTTCTATGATGACATGTGTGACCGTTCTCTGGGACTGGTCTCGCTGTCAGGTGGAGGATAAAGAAAAATGAACTTTATTTTTTCATTCCAAAGTTTATTACAGGGACCATTATATCAATATAATAATAATAATAATAGTACAGTATATATATGTAGTGATTCCTTTCTTGTACGGGTTTTCCTCTCTCCCTCCTTTGTACCTGCCTGTAGTTCCAGAGGAGTTTATGTACAACCCAGTCAGCAGATCGTACGGAGAGCCACACAAAAGACCGGAAGTCCAGAACGCCACCATTGAATTCATTGCTCCTTCGGAATACATGGTATGTCCCCACGGCTTCATGAATGTCCATCCTCTTCACAATAGAATGTGATTATGTCTGGTGAAGAAGTACTTTGTTAAAGTGAGCTACATGTCCAACATAGTACCGATTAACCGATGTGTCCTTGCATTGACCTTGGGTTTGAATGTGTTTTCCCTGATGTACCCAGCTGAGGCCACCACAGCCTGCTGTTTACCTCTTCGTTCTTGATGTATCCCACAATGCAGTGGAGACGGGCTACCTGAATGTGTTCTGCCAGTCCCTGCTGGACAACATCAGTTCGTACGTAAACCTTCCCATCTCCAGGTGTTAGCGGTGTTCAGGAGAAAGCAGGGCCCTTCCTGTCATTTCTCAGCTGGATTCGGTAACGCTGCTGCGTGTGTCAGGTTTTTCTTGTGTTTGTGAATCCATTCGTAGAATTTTTTCTTTTCACGTAGTTAAAAGTCTGAAATAGTTTTGGAAACATTTTATTTATTTTAGCTTTTCTGTTGAATTGCTGAAATTGTTTGTCTTTTCTAAAATAGAAGATTATAAATGAATATCTCGCTCAACCTCTAGTCAAGAGTTTTGTTGGTTTTTTTCTCATATTTCACAACAAGTTGATTGAAAACTAAATGCAGCTTTGCAGCAAGCAGGTTCAAGGATTTTTCCGATTTTCATATTTAGTTTGATCCGGGCCTCCTGCTCATTTGAAGTTTCAGTTTCCACCACAAGACATCTCACTATTCATTTGAGCAGATAAAACTGAGAGACTCTGAGGAGCATCTATCCCGCGGGAACCAGCTACCTGTTCCTTTTATCTAGTATATCGTTTAAACTTTGTTTTAATCTTGTCTAAAATCTTGTCTTGATTTACTCAGTTATTGTTAAATGACATCTCTTCTCACCTTTTTCATGATCATTGTTGTTTTTATTCATGAAACCGGGCTTCTGTAAAAATTAGTGTACGTGTTTGTCTCGATGTTCATTTTTAGGCTCCCCGGAGACTCGCGGACGAAGATAGGCTTCATCACCTTCGACAGCACCATCCACTTCTACAACCTCCAGGAGGGACTTTCCCAGCCTCAGATGCTCATCGTGTCTGACATTGAAGGTGAAACGCAGCTGACGAGCAAAAGCATTCACACTTGCGACACCAACTTGACACCAGCTGTGAGCCAGCATCCTGCAGAAACGTAGTTCTAATAAACACAGAAGATCACAGGCGGCCTGGGTCGGTAAACAACCGCGTGACGCTTTGGTCTCAACATGCATTTATTTATGGAAGACCACCACAATATCAACATCAAACACAGCGTGTTCATTTTCTCTCTCTCTCTCTCTGTCTCTCTGTCTCTCTCTCTCTCTGTCTCTCTCTCTCTCTCTCTCTCTCTCTCTCTGTCTCTCTGTCTCACACACACACACACACACATAATGTGATCCTAACACATAGGCTCAACTATGGGGGGGCTGCCCGGTATGTAAACGACCCTCAAAGTATCTTTACCATCTCATTAAAGAAGAAAAATCTCCAAACGTCATCTGTGACACTTTAATCGCTTAAAAATCGTCTCTTACTCTACCTCTCTCATCATCTAACCACACACCCACATAGACTTTAGTGTGAGGAAGAACTGGTTTGATGTTGAGAAAAGTCCGCTGCATAATTCTGCCACTAGGGGGTGCTTTATGTTCAAAATCATTTTTCCGGCCATAATTTCACAAACATCAGCCTGTTTTAGTCTAAATGAGGTATTTATGATTCCGCTTGAGGAGATTTAACGTTTACATATCAGGTACTTTAATGATAAGAACTTTAATGGTTCATATTTTACTCACTAGTGGAGCTCAGTAGAAAAAAAGATAAATCCTAACCATTGGACCGATTTAGTCCAAATTCAACTCGTATGAACGGAACAACGAGATCTAACTTGTATTTGTTTTTTTTACTGTTATTGATCATATTTGACTTACTAGGGGAGGTATTTAGCAAAAATTAGTTAGGGTTTTTGGACCGTTTCTAGCCCAACCATAAGCCCAATAGTTTCTAAATTGAGCTCAGAGGAAATCTGTCGTGTTTTATTACTGCGCTCAGAAACGGGGTCCGATCTCGCCGTCTATTGCTGACTTCACAGAAATATGTTCAGTCAATATGGACTGTTTGAGATTATTATGAGGAGTTCCATCAGGGAGTGTAGGATTTTCTGTATAACGCAGGGGATCGAGGGCCTTTCAGAGGATATACCCGTGCTGCCAGGGATGACAGCGTAGGCCTAGTTTTTAAGTTTCAACCCAAGTCACTGCTCTGTTTTTATGTGTGAGTCATTTCATGGTTTCTGCAGACTCTAGTCTCTTCTGTATTCCTCTACCGCCGTGGACGAGATGATTGAATCACTCCTTCTGTGCTCCGCAGATATCTTTTTACCCACACCAGACAGCCTTCTAGTAAACCTCAACGAATGCAAAGAGGTGAGACAATTTCCCACGTCTCAAAGTTCTTCTGCCTGAATGTGAATTGAGTTTCTTGTGCTCTCTTATTTATTTATTTACTTACTGTTGGAGTAACGGACATTTATAAGTGTAACCGCTGTATGTTTTTGCGCCGTGGCCACACCACAGAGTGAGCAAATACTTTTACCGGCCCTCATTCTGACCCCGAGGACGGAGGAGAAGAGGAAAAACAAACACGTTCCCGTGCTGATGAGTACTGTTTGACTAGAACGTGACTCACTGTCAGTATTTTTTGTTTTTCAGCTCGTGCAGGACCTGCTGAAGGGTCTGCCTAATTTATTTCAAAAGACCATGGAGACCCAGTCTGCCCTCGGCTCGGCTCTGCAAGCAGCCTTCAAGCTGCTGTCGCCCACCGGAGGGCGCATGTCCGTCTTTCAGACCCAGCTGCCAAACCTCGGTGTGGGGGCGCTGCAGTCTCGAGAAGACCCCAACCAACGGGCATCTGCCAAGGTGGGAGCCCCCAGTTATTGGAAAGCATGTCGTTAAATAGAGGTGCACCGATTTTAATGTTCTCGTTCGATTACCACTTCTTATCAAGTCTGACCCGCGGATACCGATTTAAAACCATAAAGGACAGCACACATACAAACATGGGGGGGGGGCTCGTGGTTGGCTCTGTGCCAACGCTAGCTTAAGCCACTCTGCTTACGTTAGCTTCTTGGAGAAACTTGCTATGTTCCTTGGGATGATACATTTTAAGTGTCTAAGTTTATTGTGCCGAAGGTTCTCGTAGTTTTGTCCTTACCAGTGTTACAAATTGTGAGTTTTGTGTTTTCCTGTTTACATGTGAGAGGTTTGGAGCCATAGCAGCTCATGCTCAAGTGCGTCTTCGGCGCAATTGTGTAACCTGGACCCGCCGGCCTCAGTGAGGCTGATTACCGATCAGATCAAACCAGGCCTCCCGGCACCGAGCGATCGGCCAACCTCTCATCTTTGAGCCTCATGATTGTTTCTTCCTTCAGGACATCCAGCATTTATCGCCCGCGACAGACTTCTACAAGAAGCTGGCTCTGGACTGCTCCGGCCAGCAGGTGGCGGTTGACCTGTTCCTGCTCAGCTCTCAGTACTGTGACCTGGCATCACTCGGTAGGTCCCAGCAAGATTGTTGGACCTTTTAGACTTGATTACATGCATCTGATACGTCTCAGAACGGTTCCTGCTAGTGCAGTCAAATGTTTAAGTGTTGATTTTATTTTGGCTACATCAGTAGCGGCACAATTTGGATACAAACGGGGAGGAGGAGGTGATCTGGAAGTTAAGAGAACATCTACTTAATCCCGAAGGGGAAAATTCCTCGCTATGTAGGGGGATTGGCTGTGAATGTAGTTTAACGTTTTGAAAAAGACGGATGATCCTTCCCTTCTCTCTTCCAGGCTGCATATCCAGATTCTCTGCAGGTAGCATTTACTCCTACCCATCCTACCACCACCAGCACAACCCCGCCCAGGTGGAGTGTTTCCAGAAGGACTTGAAGAGATACTTAACCAGGAAGATCGGCTTCGAGGCGGTCATGAGGATACGCTGTACCAAAGGTTTGTTTGCGCGATGCTCCGCCAAACATTGACCTCCCATGTGTGACCTTTTGCGAAGGCTCGTATTTTTTTCAGTAATTTTCACGTTTTTAACGGTCAACCATGAAAGATTAGTAGTTCATTACGTCCTGCCCTCTGATCAGGGTCAAGTGTTTGACCTTAAAGTGTGAGCGGTGTGTTCAACGTTCGGTTCCTCCAGTCCAGCTCCATGGATTTCATCTCTCTTTACAGGTCTGTCCATCCACACGTTCCACGGGAACTTCTTTGTGCGCTCCACGGACCTTTTGTCCCTTCCCAACGTGAACCCGGACGCCGGCTTTGCAGTTCAGATGTCCATCGATGAAAACCTAGACGACATGCAGGTCCTCTCTTTCCAAGCCGCGCTGCTTTATACGTCCAGCAAAGGTATCCTCACCCTCTCTCACACACACACACACACACACACACACACTCAATGTTACGTTGTTTTCAAAGCTTTTTGTGAACATTTAAAAATAATGAGGCGGTTTCTATTCTTTAAATAATATGTTTTCTGTTTACAGGAGAGAGGAGGATCCGGGTCCACACCTTGTGTCTCCCTGTGGTCAACTCTCTGTCCGACGTCTTTGCTGGGGCCGATGTTCATGCCATCACCGGACTGCTGGCATGCATGGGTACGACACGCCTTCTCTCACGGTTTAATCCCGCCCACATAAAAAAATTGAATTTTCAAAGACGTTTGAATCAGAAATAGATTGATTGACAGTCCCGTCAGTTCTTAATCTTTGTTTCTGCTGAACATATCTCATAAACTACAGACATTAGCTTCACCGGACGTCACGCATGACTTTGTTATGATAAAACCGCCGTTTAACATTTTGAACTTTCTTCACACTTTATGTACATTCTTTTTTTTTTCTGTGTAAACTTGATTATTTACCCTTTAATATCCTCACGAAGTAAAGCTCAAAGGGAAATGTTATTCTTTGCATGCTCTCTAAATTTACCATAAAATGATAAATGCTTTGGTCAAGAATGTTTTTTGAAAAAGAAACAGGAAAAAAGGAGAGCCCTAGTTTGGAAGTTTTCACCAAAGCGATACCGGTCTTCTTAACCCGTTAAATCCACCAAGACAAACAAAACAATGGGGAAATGATTTCTTTGCATATTTTATTCCTTTGGGGCATTTATTTAATATCTGAGGAACTCTAAATTTACCATAAAATGACAAATTGTTTTCAAACGGTACAATTAAAAAAAAAAAAAAAAACATTATTTCAGGACGAAGTTTTTTATTTGATAGAAAATTGTCAATTTCAACAGTTCGGCGCAACCAGAGTATATTTTTAGAAAAAGGATTTGAATCTTATTAGACTTTTTTTTTTTTTGGTTGTATCACGTTACGTCATTCTGTTTAGTAAGACCTCACCAAAATTCTCTCTTTATTACTTTCATTCCATTATTTGGTGGCGGTAATAATAAAAATACTCTCTTGATTGGCTGGATTCTTCACCTTGGAAGATTTCCATCTACTTCCCTGTTATAAGCGCTGACAGATGGAGATGAGTGGTGACAGCTGTGGTTGCCTAGCAACCATCACACACTGAGCAGACAGATCCTCCCGGGTGGATTTCAGATCTTACAGAACAGACGCCGATATTTTGCTCTCCTTGAAATATGGCAGAGAACGTCTGCGGCCTCCGTTGTTCGTGGTTTTTGTTTCACAAACCTTCCTAACACGGTCAGGAGTATTTTATAGTCTACTCTCCCCCTCACCGGCTTATACAAAATGTTAACAACCTCTCTTTCTGCTATTAACTTCAAACTATTATCGTTTTGTCACTTTTGTCATTACAGCATCTTTTTCGATAATTCTGATTTCATATAAGTTTTTGTGTCCTCCACTATTTGATGGCCCACGGCGGCTCCTGATGACACGCAGTGGTTCCTCACATCTGCTAATTCCCCCCCCCCCCCCCCCCCCCCCCCCCCCCCCCCCCCCCCCCCCCCCCCCCCCCCCCCCCCCCCCCCCCCC